>VDFB02348021.1:0-45941 GCA_007258455.2 Sequoia sempervirens
CATTTCAATAGGAAGAGGAATTGGATATTGAAGAGTTTGAGGCTCAAGTGGATGAAGACAGTGAGGAAATGGACTTTGAAGAGATTGTGTATGATATGGGAGAGGAATAAATGGAGGAAAAAGAAGATAATGAGGAGGAAGAAATTGAGATTGAAGAGGAGCCAAGAAATGAAATGTTGAAAGCTTCTGAAATTGAGAACAATGCTAGAGATACTAACACTGTTGATGATTCTAACACTGATTTTCTTAAAATTGGGATGACTTACATGCAAGTATAGATGGATGATAAGGAGAAATCTATTGTTACTTTGATGAGGGTAACCAATGGTCTCATCCATAGGGCTATGGTCGGTGTTGTTTCGGGCCAAACCAAGATTAGAAAAATGCTAAAGAAGATGGGGAAGACCGAAGAAATGAAGGACCAAGCCGAAGAAGAGGGACCTAACTGGAGGGAGTATGTCTCCCAAATTGGAGAGTACTGAGACATGATTGCAAATCCCAAGTAATGACATTATTTCTTTCTTTTGTCTATGGATTCTTTGTATTTTTTGGTGCTCTGTTTTACAATTCGGGATTGCTATTTTCATATAGCTTTGTTATTATTAAGAATTTTTGGACTCTAGTGGACCTTATTAATGGTCTTCATATTATTAGTTGCTTTAGTAGTATTACTCTATTTTTTATTAAGTATATGATGGTTCTATGGTTACAGTTTTTGATAATTGGCCTGTGTGCCACCCTAGTTTTCAAGTCTAGTTTCTTGTTGTTTCTTGCTACTAGATGGTGTTGTTTTTCCCAACTTGTTTCCTTTTTTGCATTTTTGGCTTTGTAACCATGGGATCAGGGCCCTTCCCTGCTTAATTAATCAAAAACAATGTTATTTTTAAATGAATTCCATTTTTCTTAAAATAACACATCAAAATACCAAGAATCCTTGACCTATGAACATGCTTGAATTTTACCACTTCCTCCCAAACCAAGGAAAGGAAAAAAAAGAGGGGGTCTCCATTTTGTGGAAATGAATAGGGTGTGTTGCGATACCACACAACAACTAAACCATGTTTTGGATTGTGTCTAAATTAGATAGGTGGAAGGGTTATAATATTTGATTCTAGGACAATAGATAAGATATGTTTGAGAGTGTCAAAAAGAGGTTTATAGGCCTTACGTTTAGGTTTGAATGGATAGGAAGAAGATTGGGTGGGTGGAGAAGAGTCATAAAGGGAATCTATGGGTGGAGGGGTAGGAAAAAATATGATGTTTTAGGTGAAGGTTCTCTAGAAGGATTTGATCAAATTCAAGGGTATGCAAAACCAAGTCAAAAATAAAACAAAACTTCTCAAATAGTATAGCATGTTGGATATATGGCAACAATTTCTCATGGAAAAGAGGTAGAAGAAGACCATCAGGGGATGTTAACCCCATAAAAAATTAAGGAAAACACTAAACACTCTCATTAACATCTTGTTTGATTTGTGCTAAGTGTGCAAGAGAGAATCTAAGATCCATATTACATTAAAATTAAGAGATGAAGGAATGGTCAAAATTAGATAATGAGTGTAAGGAACTAATATGTAAGGTGTAGAACTAGTCTAAGGAAATATCTCTCAATGTGTTAGGAATTTTTTTTCCACTTGACATTATCATCATATGTATGAGCCAAAAATATGGTGGACAAGTGTTCCATATGTTGAACACCCAGAATAGTGAGAGGGGAGGTGAATCACCACTCTCTAAAACCAGATAAAAATTTAAACATTCATTCCACATAACATATTCAACTTACAGTAAGAAAGGAAAGCATGAAAGAAACCATCAAAGCACATAACACATGAATGCCAGATTTTTATGTGGAAAACCCAAAGAGGGGAAAACCATGGTGAGGATTAGGTCACAATATATTATAATTGATTACAACATATTACAAAAATGCTCACTGCAAGTGGACTCACTACCCATAGAGAGAAGAAAAGATAGAAGAGAGGGGTGGCACACAGCCGAAATGAATTGTTACAAATGCATCTACAACATGCTAGAATACAGTTCCACTGAAGCTCAATATACATAGTCAACACACTTCATATTACTCTGCTTTGCTTTGCACTCACATCACTTTCACACAATTCGCATCAATAATAAATGTTTATTTGCTACTCATCATCTCCAACACTAAAATGAACTCACATATATATCCATCTCAACCTCAAACATCAATTAGGTCAGCCAAATTAGATGTATCATATAAAATATAACTTTTTGGCCCCAAAACTTACTTCATGCTAAAAAAAAAAACTTATAAGGAACTCAAATAGGTTGGCATGGACCTATATTAGCTCCCATATAATGCATCAACACTTATTCAAACTTTGCAATACTCATATTATATTAGGTCGGCACCGGTAGTGACCTAACATCAAAATTCACCAATTGATCAACCACAAACAAAAACATGAACTTCCAAAATTAATACCACTTGGAGCACAAACTCTACTGACACCTATAAACACTCCCACAAATTCGCAAGACAAGATATCGTTCTGAAGTGAAGTGCAAACTCACCAAAACATACACCTTGTACTGGCAATCACTATCACTAGAAAACCATATATTATATTATTCATGACTTCTTCACCAAAGGGAAAAAAAAAATGTGAATCCTTGTATTTAGACTCCTCTAAAACTCAAAAAAATTGCCTTAGAACCATAGAGAAAGATTCGCCAAGGCAGACAAATGTGAACCATAATACTAGATATCTTGTACACTGAAAACACTATTCTGACACTTAGCCAATTTTCACTTCAACTATTTGCACTGGATCAAACCTTCTTGCAACTATACATTGGATTATCATCTATTTACACACTCATGCTTCATGAAATGATATTCACATCAATCTCCATACAATTTTGACATCAATGAAAACACTGCATACTATACAACTCATGCTCATACTCATGTTGCCAATAGACATATCAATGACAAACTCCATAAACTTCTAACACCGTAGAATGTAATGGATCACCATTTCCATTATATTTTTCAAATAAAAGTAATCCCATATCAATAGGATATGTGTATGCAAGAATATTAGAAGACAAAGGAGAGAATAAGCATGCAAATTGATAGGTTGAAACTGAGGTAGAATATAAAATAAATTTACTATTTAAGAAAAAGAATTCATCTAGATACATGCATTAATATAAGGGTGTAAACTTGTGAAAGGAATCATTGATAAGTGTGAAAGCACTACAAGTAATGAGGTGAGTGTGGATAAAATGCAGCTATTCAAAAATGAAAGCATTGACATTCTTTTAAAATATACTACAAGAATTTTGAACACTACTACACAAAATATGTGAAATACTATTACAAGGACTATGTAAGCTACAAAAAAATATAGGAAATACTATTACTTTAAACAAATAAACATTATCACAATTTATTCTCTAACAACCAAGGCATTAGTAATTGAAGTGGCAATTTTAAATGTGTTAGATCGTGAGTGGTTTGAAATGCATCCTATGGCTCTTCCACATGAGTTAGCCTCTCTGTTTTTTTTAAACTTGATGGATGTATTATGGTGCAATGAGATAGTAAGGTTCATTGCAGGGAGCTTCTTGTTGCCACATGTTTTTCCAATGTATGCTTTGGAGTCGGATCTTGAAAGTTATGATCTTCGTGCTGGTACAAATCTCCTAGGAGATGTTATTTGCAGAGTGCATCTTCTATCCTCACATGCCTTGCAATCCCTCCTTTGTGTCATGGTCCAAGATTTGGTGGTTGTTCACTCATATTCATTTCATGCTCACCTTTGTGCCCTCAGGCCAACCTTGGGGTGTTGTCTTGTGAATAATTTTCTGACCCTATTTCGAGAAGTTTGATTTCTCTTCAAGCACGCATTGAATGACCCATTCAATGAACCATATTTTTCCCCTCTAGTGGACATGGCCTCCTCTGCTAAGAGTGGGGTTTGATGGGTCTTGTTTTTCTATGGGCTTCTCTAGCTCTGCACTTTTTGGCTCTAGTATATAGTTGTTTTCTGGTCTTCAATCCCTTTTTTAGATAATTGGTTTTGCTCTACAAGCATTTTGGTTCGGGTGATCCTTGGAAATGCTCAGTGTGTGCTGCTATTCTTTTGTAATTACAAGTCATGTAATCCTGCTATGACCTCTCCGACAGCTTTGTATATTCAGGCATGATTTTGGAATCTTTTACCTATGTTTTTTTTTAAAAAATTCAAGCATTAATAGAAACCCTTTTACAATGGCTTTGCCACTTTTATCCCAAAAAAAAATTATTATGATTAATTCTAAATAAAACTGATTCAATAAACTATAATTTATGATTTTATAATATAAATTGAATGAAATAATATTAAAATAAGAACAACTAAAACAAAGGACAAAGAATAGTGTCACCACCATTTCATGAGGGTGGTTCCTCCTCTCACTCCACAAGGTAAAAAAAGGTATTTACGCTAGGCTCTTCAAGATTTAAATAAATTGTTATCTATATTTTGAATAGAAGTATACATAAATATATTTATATATCTCTTTACTGCATTCTTATGTTGTGGCTTATATATATTTTAGGCTCACATATTATGATTAATTTAATTAGAAAAAATAGAGATCTATTTTGTTCTACAACATAGACTCAAATAGACTCATAATAGATAGGTTTGTTGGCCTATAGCTAACACATATTTACAAAATATAAAATTTAAATTATATGGTTAAAAGGGTAAATTAATATGGATTATTATCTTTGAAATTTAGTCATTTCATATTACAAAGCTAGGAATTTATCAATTATAACTAAAGTTAAGAAAATATTTATTAAAGAAAATTATTAGCTAAGATATATCTGTTGTAAAGTGCACTCATGGGCTACAAGAAAAAAAATTATCTCAATATAATGGCAACATATATTACTAATTACACTCTAATAATCATCTCTTATTTTATCTAAAAGATTAATTAAATATCTTTTATTTGTATTTAGCTGGATATGCAATCAAAATATTAAAAAGTAGGGTGTGGTATAAAAATGGAACAAAAAGCTAACCATTATGGTATAGGAAAATGGGAAAAAAATGGGATAAATGAGACATAAATTAATCTCATCATACCCTCAACTTAGCATATTGCATGCCCTCATGCAATCTTTATTACTAGAAGGTTTGAAAGGTTTGAATTTGAAGGCTTGGGACTTGTAATTTCTACCTCCTTTGTCCTTGACTATTGTAGCTCATGCTTAAATTTTTCCTTCAAATTTTACTACCAAGTCCTCATAACTTGGTATTTTTTATTTTCTAAATATTTTTTCCTTTTTTAATTGTTTTCTTTTTTTTCCTTTTTATATATTTTATTTTTTTCATTTTTTCTTTTCCTTTTTTTTTCATAAAAGAAATTATTATAATAGGAGGTACCACAAATATATTCTAATATAGACATGCCTACAAATTTAGTTGTATAATTATGAAATAAAACAACAATATGCTTGGAAGAACCCCAAAGTTGATAATTTTTTTATCTCCATGAACATGAGCTAAGAAAAATGGGTGAAAAGATAGGTAACAAGAATAATTAAGGATGATAGATAATTTCAAATGACAATGAACATTATGATGGGATAATCATGGATAAAAGGGTAATACCAACAAAGAAAATAAGTACATTGTATGGTGTACCTCCCCAAACTTAAAGGGTTGACCATCTTATTAAATCAATGAGTGGATAGATATGAATGTTGCTTTATATGATTAAAACAAACTAAAGAATATTAGTAAAGTTAAAAGATAAAATAATAAAAAATAAAACTAATTGATTTACCAATTTGTATGCCAAAGTATTCTAAAGTATTGTAGCCAAAATGTTATGATATTTCTTGGAAATATTTGTAAAAAACCATTAATATAGCAAACCACTTCGAGGGGGTCACCTCCAATAATCAAGTAATATGATATGAATTTTATAATTGATGGTATGATGATATGGGAGAGAGTTATCTTCCTTATTTATAGGCTAAACTATATAGGTTCATACCTCTTCGTCCTAATTAAGGGGTATTAGTGTATTAACTAATATTTATGTTAGGGTTAAGCATGCCACAAGTGCTTATTTTTAGGAATATATTATATATACTTAAAGTAATAATCTTATTAAGATCGTAACATTCCCTTCCCCTTTAGAAAAATATTGTCATTAATGCTTATAAACTCTAAAATATTTTGCATGAATCGTTCATCATTCTATTTTGCATCCTCAACTGGAAAATTCTTCCACTTGATTAGAAATTTTGAGGTGGCTTTATTTTCCAATCTGATTTTGGAAATTCCATAAAAAAATGTATATGTTGTATGAATATTTTTTCCATAATATTAGTGGAAAATAGAAGAGAGAGTCCACAAAAAATTCATTCTTAATTATTTTATCCACAACAAGCCAAATTACAACAATATTATTTATCTTTGGCAGCCCCATAATTAAGTCCATTAATATTTTTTCCCAGCTTTGTATTGGAATACCTAATAGATCTATAAGAGGCTCAAAGTCTATTATTTCCCTTTTATTTTGTTACTTCTCTCTCTTCTTAAATCTCATTATTTTTCTCACTTCTCTCTCTTCTTAAATCTCTTGTTGAGGAGAGAGCTTACTAATTTCTCTTAGGTTAAATAATTTTTCCATGTTTTTTCTAGTAGCATTAGTCACATTTTTATCAGTTACTCTCATGATTTCACCTTCGGTGGTATTTAGTTTATCAATATGCAATGCTTATTGCATAGCTTTCCTAACTATACAAGGTTCTAGCAAACGAACATCATATTGAATTTGGTCCTTAAGTCCATTGGTGTATAAGTGTAGTCTTCTGGTAAGGCGTCACCTTGGGAGCTCTAAGTGCCAATCTCAAATGCTCAACATTATATTCAAATAAAGACCTTAATTTTATTTTTTTAAATAGTTGGGTAAAATAGTTTTCAATGCATGGTTTCTCATACAAGGTTGTTAATTTTTTACTAATTATTTCCACTTGGACAATTGTTTTTGTCTATCACTCATCTTCCATTGGTACCCCTGGTGAGGTCATAATTATAAATATAGTAAAGCTATGTCAACCATGACATTATTTGGTGAATTGTGAAGTTTAAATTGTTGTTTTATGAGGCTTTTCCATGGAATTTCATTTCTACCATCAAATATATGAAACTTTATTCTTGGAAGGTAGAATTGTTGACCTCAAAAAGGTTCTCCTATCTCTTGAATTGGTTTATTAGGGTTGTACCCACCTTGGTGGTTTTGTTGGGACTTTAGTTCTGATAAAAATTCATTTATAAACCTATCTAAACCCTCATTTAAGGATTTTGCAAATGGGTCAAATAATTTCTTTAATGAAATGTATTGTTGTTTCATGTCCTTGTGGAATTATTTCCTCAATTTTAGGTGATGAAAAATAAAATAGGTCCTTATATTTTGTATGTGTAGAAAGGTCCTCTGATCCTAAAAGATGACATGGCTTTAATTATTTTTTATTTTAAGATGTATTAAGGTAGGAAAATATTTGGTGTGAGAGAATTTGATGTTTCAATTTGAACCAAACTTACATCACTAGATTAAGGAATATATTTTATGTCTAAAATAAATTTCAAAGAACTAACCCTACCTAATTTTTTATAATCTTTCCAAAAATATAATTTCTTTTTTTACAAACATTATAGCCTATAGAGAAAATTAATGAAAATTTTGACTAAAATTTGACCACTAAATTAAAAGATTTATTTTATTTCAAATAGTAAATTACAAAGAACTAACTGCACCTATTTTTTTATAAGCTTTTCAAAAATATAGTTTAAAAAAAAAAATCCTAAAATTTTGGCCTATAGAGCAAATTAATGAAAAAAAGTAAAATCTTAATAAAGTTTAAAAAACTTACCTTCAAAGTCTGATTTTTTTTCTAAGAGCTTACATAATAATACCTCAAAAATTAAAAAAAATCAGATCCAAATTCATACTAGTTTGAAATTTATGGTGGAAACAAAAAATTTGGCCCAAATCGTAGCTCTAATACCACTTATTATGATATTTATTAAAAATATTTGTAGAAAATCATAAATATAGCAGACCACTTCAAGGGGGTCACCTTCAATAATAAGGTAATATGATATGAATTCAATCATTTATGATATGATGATATAGGAGAGAGTTATCTTCCTTATTTATAGGCTAAACTATGTAGGGACATACCCCTTCATCCTAATTAAGGGGTATTAGTATATTAACTAATATTTATCTTAGGGTTAAGCATGCCACAAGTGCTTATCCTTAGGAATATATAATGTATACTTAAGAATATATCATATTAGGATCATAACACAAAATAATTCAACAAGCGTGAATTGTTGGAAAAGCCAAGATCTGAAAGCACAAAATAAAATTCCACTTGTGAAATAAAAAGTGCACAAGAGTGTGTTTGTGATATAAAATGAGAGTTTGTAAATATATAATGAGAACCTTGAATATATAGGTAAGGTAGAGGAGGTAGGAAGGTAGGCTTGAATAATTGACTAACCCTCCAAATGTGTAACACACCTTAGATCAAGTGATAAGCTTTTTAGCATGTGTCAAATGTGCATGAACTAGGTGTCTAGAGAGGTGAATGCATGTGTCTCAACCACATGAAGTTAGAATAAAAGTTAAAATTCATTAAGTGGTGACATAACTAATGTGAATAGGTGAACCTAAAAAGTGTGATTAACTAATTGGTTTGATAATAACCCTATTTACATAACACCCCCCCACCCTTAAGTGCAATTTAGGGATTAATTTATGAAAATATGATGAGACCCAACTACTAGGCCATGTAAGGTACTCATGTAAAAATTTATCATAAACATAGTAAAGGAGAAAAACTCAATGGGGAATAAAAACCCCTCCAAAAGAGAAATGATGCAAATGCAATGTACAAGTGAAGAAGATAAAGGAAGGGCGCATGATGACCTCCCAAGGACTACATCTAACACATAAGTACAAGAAATATTCTCCCTATATAAGAGAAAAAGAGAAGGTCTACATGACCCCCCAAAAATTGAGAAGCAAAGAAAGCAATGTGAAGAAATATTTCCTTCCAAAATTGAGACAGAAGAGAAACCATGCAACCTCCCCTCAAAATTCATGTAGTTCTGGTAGATTCTCGACACTAGATAATGAAGATGATCCATAAATGTTGAAAAACATTTCTCCCCTTGGAAAGAAACAACACCAAAAATGTGTGCAATATGACTTCCCATTTTAGATGGGAATATTTAGGAAGTAAGATAAATGTCTCTAAATTCTACACATGATCCAAAGAGCTAGATATATCCATGATGATACCTTTGATTGGTGCTCAAATATCTCAAAGTTAATGCTAGACTCTGACAAATTCTAATAAGATGAATTAAGCATCATATAGAATTTAAGTATGAGAGCCATGGATGTAAGTTGAAAACTAGAACAATGTGAATTTGATACTACTACAAATGATGTCAAATTGAATGATGATTAAGTTGGGTATATCAAATCATGAATATGTATCATTTTTTTCTATAGAAGTTGATGTATGCAAGGCAATAGCAATATCGAAATATGTGTATGGAGTGAAAATGGTGTTGATGTGGTGTTGGTAAGCGGATTAACACTTGAATTTCCTAATGGAAAGTGACAATAATGCTCTAATAGTTGGAGAGATTGCGTGTGAAAAGGAAATCTTCCTCTATGTTTGAGAGGGGTAGCTCCCTCGTATGATAAGGTTTTTGAGGTTTTTATGTACTTTTACCCTGAAAGTACAAAAAAAGGAAAGAGAAAACTAAAGGGAAATGAACAACAAAAACCCCAACAATAACTTACGAATACCAATTGAGATTTCACAATGCATGAAAAATTACAAAATGGGGTAACTTATCACAAAATATGTTTTTTATATGCAACGACGATGAAAGAAGGATAATAAATCTCAACATACAAGGAGATAAATAACTTCAACACATTCAAACCAAGATACCAACATATGATTGTGCTTCATCAATTGCATAGATTGTTTGAGCAAATGACCAATGGTTTTCACAATTACATAAAAGGGTTGCCAATTTAACATACGATAAATCAACAATAATAATCTAGAAACACATTTAGGACATGCGAACCACATGCATTATTTATTATCTTCATGAAACTATACAATCTCATAAACCCTTAGGTACAAATTGTCAAGCCAAAAGCCTTGATACAATGTCTATGAAAGTTCTCCAAAGTTTTCCCCTCCCTGCCAAAAAGTCCCTTTGCAATTGAAATAGCCTTGTATTTATAGGCTTTCCCTGATAACTAACTAGTAACCACCTAGTAACTACCTTTTCAAAATACAATAGTTTAAAAATAAGCATTATTTCAGTTAGAATTTACCCTTCCTTTCTAGAAAGAAAGCTTATTTTATAACCTCTAGTTACAATAAGTGGCATAGTCACTTTTCCAAAAAGATAATTTGAAACCTACAACTCCAAAGAAAGAATAGTTATTGGTTTTGTCAAGGTGGGCACTGTATCTTCTTAAAATCCATGAATTACTTGCTCATCAACAATTTGGTTTTCAATTACATGTACTCCAGTTGCATTTACTAATCACTGTTTTTCTTAATAATATAATGCATTGAATGACAAGGAGGTTTATATAACGAATGATCAATTTGATTTACTCATCCTTATTACCATCTTCACAAGAAATATTGTGAAAGTGAGAGTCCATATTTATAAGTTTCTTCACTTGACATCTCCTATAATCTCCACAAAATTATTGTTAGAAACCATGAAACCATTCCACATAACCTGCAATAGTTTCTCTTGCAACAACCTTGGAGATGAACATTGATTGCAATGTGACAATCAAAACATACTTTGAGGTTTTTGAAAATTAATTTTGAGTAGAATCTAAGGGATGCATTTAAAAGTCAATTAATATTATCTCCTAACTCTTGATGGTAGATGAGTAATTTTCCTTTTCCTCCTTTTCTACATCATTAAGTGTATAATTCTTGAATATAGAAATATCTTGATATTCTAGGATAACCCCCTCATCACAGTAGGAAGACATGCATTCAAACATTCTTGAAATTTTTCTGACAAGAATAAGGACTCATTTAAAAGATTAGACATAGATGGAATTGCCTTTTGTGAAACTTAGTATTGGCTTGATGTATCAGGAGCATTTGAACCATAGTTCCAGGACTCGCCCAAACTCAGCGAGTTCCAGGTTGAGTCACCCCTGTTGAGTTCAGGGGGTTTGAACTCGACTGAGTCTAGGCGAGTTCGGGCAAGTGTGCTATTTCCTTCAACAACTCGGCTACAATTTGTGCTTATACTTAATACTTATGTGATCGATGTATACTTGTGTATGTGATCAAATTAGCTTCTATTTGATGATGTTATTGTGTCTTTAAGATTTATTTAATAAAAGGTGCATGAAACAAGTTTTAAATTAAATCTTTAAAAATCTTTAAATTTTGTGGGGTTTTCACTTTGCCCTAGACATCGAGTCTCAAGTCGAATCACCCTCACCGAATCCACGCCGAGTCCAACACTTGGAACTTTGATTTGAACCAATCTCAGCCACAACTTCCCACTCATTATTATCCTCCTAAACCCCCGAATTCCAACTAATACTCACAGATTTCATATTTCCTATAAGACTCTTTATTTAGTTTCTTTTTCTTAGGAAAATTTCTCAAATCTAGGAAAGAAGAGATCTCGAACTCAACATTTTGCTGGATCCAGTACGACATTCTACAACACCAGGGTCATACTCGGGATATCTTACATGAATTATCATACAAAGTTGGAAAGTCTCCAGAGGCATAGCTTGACATAAATTAAACCTTCATGTCTGTTTTTGCCAAGTGGAGTTGGGGAGAGTGGGTGAAAGTGAACATAAAATAGGAAAATATCAGAGTTGAGGACAGATCAAGGGATATAGAGCATAGCTCCTCACTGTTGACACAAAGCAAGGGATGGGCATAAAATATCCTTTACAATATCTAAGAAATAATGGGCATGGATTAATGCCATAGTGTTCGTCCATGAAAAACCCATTGAGGAAAGCTGGTTGAGAATTCACTGGGGCATTCTCCAAGTTGTCTTTCTCCTGCAGTGCAATCTGATTCTTTAATCTCCTCTAGTCCTGATTCTATGAGCAGTGTCTCCTTGTCATGAATTATTTCCATGACAGGACAGCTTATTTTGTCAATATCTGACCCCTGATCACAATCAATATTCAATATTCAAGTCATTAATTTCCATGGCATTGGTACTGTCACTTGCAGAAGAATTTGTTCCCATTTCTTTGGTGACCACGCATCTTCCTCACATGAAATTCCTGGAGAAGAAAGCCAATCCACATATCCTGCGATTGATGCAGACCATGCGACTACATTTGAATGACAAATATTGTCAAACAATTCACATTCCTTCTTTATGTAAACAGTGCATTCACTATTATCCTATCCCAGCGCTCCCACTTTGGCACGGGCAGGGAGGATGTTGACAGAGGTTGTGGAAATTTTTCTTTACACCTGCTAATTGCTTTTGCTCAAAATTTCCTAAACCTTTTCAATAAATCCATGTTCTACAATTAACATTTCTCTATGAAATTTTGTCAAACAATTTGCAGGCTTTTCCTACGCATTTTGTGCAACTCCTGCAATCATTGCATTCCATGTTACTACATTTCTTTGTGAAATTTTATCATACATTTTGCATCTCCTCTTTATCAGGCCTCATTATGGTGCAAACTTTGGCAAATATAACATCAAACAAAAATTAAATTAAATTCTGCAGTGGTAATGAAAATTCTTTACCAGAGTAAGGGAAAGGGGCCCATAGTGGGTAGGGGTTCAATGGTGGGTACTAAAGTAGGCCTGAGTGGGTCCCATAGTAGGTAGACTTAATATCCAATAAACTTACACTTAATATCTAATTGCAAAACACTTTTATCCATAAAGTACACAAACTGACAAATCACGTGATGCCACATCAGCGCACCAAGAATACATGACTTAGTGGCCCACTATTGGTCTCACCTTTTTTTTTAGCCTTTTTGGATACCTTGACAAAAAAGCATGCCAATGTGACATCATATTTGATGATGTAGCTTTGAAACAAATTTTTATAAGAGGTGACTTGCCAAATAAGTAGTTGTACAAATTTGGGAGTGATTTGAAATTTTCATATAAGACTTTGAGAAGCACAAAGTTAGGGTGGCCCAGTATAAGCCCCTCTCCCTTAGTTGCAACTGCAAAATTCATTCTCTTTGTTGCCAATTCATGATACGAGTCTTTGGCAAAGGCTGTGGAATTTGGCATCACATATGCCCATTGAATTTTCTTGATAGTTCCTAAAACCTTTTTAACAAATCCATTTGATTTATATCTTGCAATCTATGCATCCCATTTCATATGTAGCTATGCAACTTTCTCACAAGTAGTTATGGTAGTTTCTCTTTCCTTCTTTTAAATGCTCAAGGTTTTGGAGTTTCAAATTTGGTAGCATGAGAGCAATGAAGTTACAAATGAGGAAGCATGGGAGCATAAAGGAATTCCAAATTTTTAATTTTGGTAGCAAGGTAGTAATAGATAAGAGTTTTGGAGTTTTCTATTTGGTAGCATGGTAATATTAGTGAAGGTTAAGGATTTTTAAATGAGGGAACATAGTAGTATTAGTGAAGTTTATGCATACGAAAACTCATTCAATCTTGTCATCAACTAAATAAAATCTTTAAATGCTTTAAAAAATATTTTTATGGAGAAATTAATTATTTGGAAAAGTTTTAAATTAATTCCACATGCTTTTCCAGTAGACTCCCTGATCACCCTTAACACCACAAAACGGGAACGTGCATATTTTTTATTGGTAAGACAGTTTGCCTTGAAATTTTCTTAGGATGATACAAACACCATTATAACCAAAACACAGAAAGAAAGAAAGAAAAAAATCGAGAAAATAGGGCTTTTAATTTAATATTTTCCAAAATTTGTTCGATAAAATCAAAACTTAAAATTATCCTAAACTAGGAAGTGGGCCACTATGAAAACTAGCAACATTTCACAAGAATACCATCAAGAACATCACCCTAAATTATATTTTTCCAAAACTTCATATTTTTCAAAATTTAATTGTTTTGTTTTTTTCGTCAATGCACAAGGTTATTCAGGAGTTAATGATTGAGTTTTGATGAATTATGAAGATGGGGCATGATTTAACCAACTAACAATAGGTTTCAAAAGTGAAAACCTTTGAAAATGCTCAAATGATACCCAATTCTAAAGACACTATGGAGA
This sequence comes from Sequoia sempervirens, assembly GCA_007258455.2. Taxonomy (NCBI): domain Eukaryota; kingdom Viridiplantae; phylum Streptophyta; class Pinopsida; order Cupressales; family Cupressaceae; genus Sequoia; species Sequoia sempervirens. The sequence continues at coordinate 14,360 of VDFB02348021.1, forward strand.
CGCATATTATTGATCAATCAAATGATGGATTTTAATGTAAAAAATTTTAAATCGAGCTAGTTGAAAAATCAGGGGATAACATGTGGTCATTAAATAGAATACAAATCTCTCCAGTAGTTTTTTTTAACTATGCAATGTGGGATTCTACAAATAATGATGTTATCTATGGTAGAAATGTGTCCTAATGTGGTGGATTTGGAAAAATTATGTAAATTTACTGGTGCATAGAATCATTGGAAGTCGTGGAGATAGCAAATCCAGATTCATATATAGCAATAGGTGATTTGGGAGATGAGATCTTAATGCAATCCATGGGGTTGCATTGTTCATCCCCAATTGATGGTTATGTCTCAAAAGATGTATCAATAATATCATATGATGTTTATACATGTGTTAGAACTAGATGATTAAGTAAGCCAATATCATGATCAAGAATGTTGCTTCATTTTATCATTTTAACAATGAATACAATCTTCTACTATATTCCTTGTTCTCTCACAATATCCACACTTAATTTTCTGTTTTGGAGGATTATGAAAAATAATCAAATGAAATAGATTTAGTGTGAGAGACATGATCACTTAAACAACAAAATTGAAAGAAAAAATGAAGTGTGGGAGGAAATATAGAAGTGCACAAAGGCACAACATAAGAAACCCCCCTTGATTCAATATTCCAACCCCCCCAAAATGATTAATTCTGAAACATAAGCCCCCTAGAACTATGTACAAGACAAATTATAATATTAGTTAATTTTGGATACCTAAATCAATTGTTATTAATACATGGAAATTTTTATAATTTTTTATTTAAAAAGGGCTATATAAATCTTAAAATTACATGTATAGATGGATACCTTGTGAATTTTTATTTATGTCAAAAAAATTATGAAATCTTGATAACTAGGGTGAAAGTTATACCTTGTTGAAATTTACATACAAAACTTGACTTTGGAGGCCAAAAAAACTAGTTAAAATAGCACGTTTTAAATTTTTACTACACCAAATCTACATTATTGATAGAACTAGATTTCCATTGATTATTTGAACATAAAAAAACAAACCTCCCCATTAAGATATAGAAAAAAGAAACAAAAACCCTCTTTACAAATACTTAATGGTCCCTTGGTGGTCAACATACAATTCAAGAAAATTTTCCACTCCCTTTCCCGCTCTACAATTTTTGAATCCCCTATGTGCATGGTGGTTGATTCCTTGGGGGTACCTCACAGTACCCCTCCTCTTTCCCAGTTGGACTCTACAATGCACCTAGCACATGCACTTCCACTTTCCTTGGGGGACCCTCCTTCTTCAGAGGGACTTATTAGGGAGCCCATGATTCCTACCATCACAAGGCCCAAGGGTTGGAAAAGTGTGCTTATCAACTCACCTCAAGACTCCTCTCATCCCATTGAAAGTGAAAACAATCTTCCTATATCGTTGAAATCTGAATTTGGAACATAAATTTCTCTACCAAACTCCACTATGGATAGGATTGTTTTGTCGATGGAGAACTCTCTAGTAGGAAAAAAAATATTTTTGACCATCCATTGATATGGTCAACTAATGGACTAAGGCTAAATGTTGTTTAAAAGGCAGTGTGGAAGTCAATTCCATGGTTGGAGGATTATTCATGACTATTCAAGTTTACTTCTACAAAGGATCTTCTATTGAACCTTTCCTAGAGCCCACGGGTGTATGGAAAACATAGCCTCTCTTTTTCAGTGGAGGCCAAGATTTGACCCTATTGTAGATCTTAATAAATCCACCCATGTTTAGATTCGTTTACCAAGGTTGCCTCTTGAATTTTGGGATGAGTTAGTTTTCCAATGTATTTGGAAACTTTCTTAGCCACTTTATAAAAACTTATATCATCACAAAAATGAGATCCAAGTTAGTATTTTTCCCATTTTTATGTCAATATTGATATAAATAGAACTCTTCATATTTTTTACGCTGAAATATAAATATGGGAAATGGTCCCAACAAGTTTTCTATGAGAATGCCACAATTTATTGTCAAAAATGTTCCAAATCCAATCATCTTATGTTTGACTATAAAGCCTCAGTCAAAGGCCAACAAAAACTCAAAGATCCTATTAATCCCTAGGGGGATCTCACAAAGAGTTGCCCCTTCAAACATGATATCTTAATATCCTAAAGACCCCTCCTAAAGTTGGGATAATGGGAGCACAAGAATCATTCAAGTTCCTCTGGTTGTTAAAGACATGGTTGTGTCTTTACTCAACCAACCGAATGGAGTTCTCTCTCTTAATAAAATCCAAGTTATAAGCTCACCTAGAAGAAATTCCTTGAAAGACAAGGATACTCGGATTCCCAATATGGAATAAAAATAGCCAACACAAATGGTAACACTAAGTTCCCCTAAATCCCTACAAATTCTTGATGATACTCTACTAGTGAAGATGTTATCAATAAACGACTTCAATGATTCTACTATTGAGCTAAAGGACCTAGAAGATGGGGAATATCTTGTAACCAAATTAATAGTCAACAAAATTAATGTGATAAGTCCCCAATTGAGATTGATAAATCAATCCAAATAGAAACAAAAAAAAGGCCCCTAGACCGATATCCAATCACAAGGTCTTGATGGTTGGATAACACCCAAGAAAAAAGGTTAACAAAAAAAGGCAGATGTGGGGGTAGAAACCAAAGTAGGTAGACCTTCCCAAAGGAAAACTAGGAATAGAGAAACTATTAAGGAGATAGCTATTGGAAAACAAAGGACGTTGGAAGTGTCCTCAAAAAATATCCCTAAATGAAGTTCCTTTCATGGAACATTAGAGGGATAAATAGCCCACACAAACAGTTGGCTAGATAAAAAATTAAATGTTAGAGCACAAGATTGACATCCTCTTATTACAAGAAGTTAAAATGAGAAAAACAAATTTTGAAACTATTGCTAAGAACTTATGGCCCACTACTCACTTTTTGATCAGTGAGGGCTATGGTGCCTTAGGGGGTCTCGTTACTATGTGGAACCTGAATAGATTGAGTGGCTCTAAGTTATTCTAAACTAAGCTAGATTAGGTATCCAATTTTCTGCTACTGGTCTATCTTAGAACTTCATTAATATCTATGCCCCCAATATGAGAAATTCCAAAAAGTGTCTTTTTCTCAAACTAAGTGGTTTAATTTTTGGAAATAAGGAGGCACATTGGATGCTTATTAATGGTCAAGTACTTTGTTCTTATTAATGGTGTGCCCTATGGTTTCATCAAAGCTGGTAAAGCGATCAGACAAGGTGACCCCCTATCCCCATATCTATTTGTCATGGTTGCAGATGTTTTAAGCTGAAATATTTCTAAACTTCTTCAAGAAGGTGCTATCAAGGAAATCAAACTGATACCTCTTTGGACCCCACAACTATCTAATAGTTTGTTGATGACACTATCCTCTTTGGGAAATCCTTTGGCATCAAAGCCAAGAAATGGAAAATTTGTGTCAACAACTAAGCTTTTAGATATGCTCAATGCATATAAATTACACATAAAACATGATATACTTATTTAACACCTCTCAAACCCTTCGAAATAAGGGGAATGTTATTCTTGGTTGTGATAGTTCCCCTCTCCTAGTTGTTTATTTGGGCCTTCCTCTAATTGTAAAGGAAGTCACCCCTAATTTTTGGAATTTGATGCTAGAGAGATTGTAGAGAAAACTTGTTGGGTGGAAAGGATATATATTGAGTCATGTGGGTAAACTACTACTCCTTGTTACTGCTCTATGAGGGATTCTAATTTACTTCTTATCCCTTTTAAAAATTCTTAGATACATAGCTGAAAATTGGAAAGAATTTAAAGAAATTTTCTCTAGGCTAGTACCGAGGAGAAGAAAAAGTTGGCTCTACTAAACTGGGATATACTATTTTTCTTCCCAAATCCAATTGAGGGCTTGGTATTAGAAAAATTTGAACAAAAAATAAAGTACTTCTAGCTAAGATAGGTTAGGATCTTTTGAGAAACAAGAAGGAATGATGTACTATTCTAAATGTCAAGTACCTCAACAAAATTCCCTTTATCATGAGCCTATACACCATTGGACACCCATGTGATTCCTTAATCTAGAACAGTGTCATCAAATTGAAATAGTTGCTCTAAGGTAGCTTGAGATGGAAACTGGGGAATGGCTACAAAATTAATTTTTGGGATGATTCCTAGTTATTTGGACATCCTCTCAACCAAACAGAGTTCAAGGATCTACAAGGCCTTGCCTCTAACTACTTTGGTAAGAATGTTGTTGAATACTTTATGGTCAACAAGGCTCACAAAAGTGGAAAATATTGGAGATATGTTGCCACAACATTCAAGGGTTAAGTCAAAAATTGAGGCCCCTTCAGGAAACCCTTTCCTTCACTATAATTCCTATGCTCCAGCATGAAGATAACTTCTTCTAGGCTAAGGAAAGCAAAAGCAACCTAACTACCAAATCGGATTATAATTTGTTGTCAAAGCAAGATTCATGTGGTAAATATTGGAAAAAAATCTGAAATTGCCACCTAATTCCAAAGATTAATTTCTTTTGGTGGACAACTTTCCACAACAAGATCTTGAGCACCCAGGATAACCTAAGGAAACCGGGATTCCAAATCCCTAATAGATGCACTTTATGAAAAATAGATGAAGAATATGTGCCTCACTTGTTACTTCATTACCCCTTTGTTATTGAGATTTGGGCTTCTGCTCTTCAAAAATTGGGTGTCTTTTGGACCATGAATGAGAATGTCAAAAGATTTGTGGAAAATTGGGTTTTTCCTTATACTCACCCCTAACCTAGGAAATTTGGTGACAAGTCCCCCCTTCATCTGTTGGTGCATTTGGAAGGAAAGGAATAATAGGATATTATGTAATGAGAAAAGGAGCCCCAAGGAGGTTTTTGGTGTTTTCTCCAGGCTTCCAGCAGAGAATTTGTCCCTATTTAGCTGGAAATGTCTGAGCAAACCCCCCACTACTATGGAGATCATTATAGATTGTTATTGGAATCTATAGCTAAACCTAAATTCTTTTGATAACTCTAAATTTATAGCAAGACAGAACACTAAATGGAGGCCTCCTTGATTGGGTTGGTATAAACTCAATTTTAACGGGGCTGCAAAAGGAAATACAGGCCCTACTAGTATAGGGGTATTATAAGAGATTTTGAAGGAAATTTCATAGTTGGTTATGTTGGGGATATTAGTGTGCACTCTTTAATGATATTTGAAGCGAGAGTGATGCTAGGTGGTATCAAATTTTCTTTATCAATAGGGATGAAAAATCTCCATATGGAAGGAGACTCTAAAACTGTGATAGATGCTATCAAAGACAAAGGTTTTGTTGGTTGGGTTGTTAATGATGTTATTGTGGATATCTAGAATATCCTCATGAATTTTGAGGGGAAATATTACCTCATATCAATAGAGAAGGCAATAAGGTAGTTGATGCCTTGGCCAAATTAGGGATATCTTGGGACTCTACCAAATTTTGAGAAACTACTCTTATTTTCCTTCGGATGTTAAAGGTTTGACCCTTGAAGAGAAAAAAATAAGTATTCAAGATGGGGAGTGCTTCTGATTTTATAAAAGTTAGTAGTTTATTGCATACTCTTACCATCATGTTGTGTAAGATGAGGTGGAATGGGATTTTTAAAATGGATTTGTACAAGTAGACTTTCTAGGTTGTGTTCTACCTGTACCATTTGTTTAGATGGAATGTGATCTCTTGTAAAAGGAAGGAAACATGCATATTGACACCTGACTCACACAAGGCTCCATTTCCTAACTTTAATGAAACCATCAATAGATTGAGTTGGCGAGGGGAAAAAATTAAACCATTTATTAAAACCTAAGATAAATAATTACATCATTAATATGGTTTACAAGATCATTATATTACCAAATCTCTTCTCATGATGTCCTTGAATCATCTCAAGTTATTCTCCTTCAATATTAGGCCATCAAAAATGATTGTTGGCAGGTGGGAGGATATCATCACATTTACTTTGAGCAAAAGAAAGGTCACTTCATACTGCAATTCTTGGGAAGGGTTGTGGTATTATTTATTCATTCTGGATATAGTTGGTGGCTCACATACTCTTGGTATTCTCAAACCCTTCAATCACTTAGCTCTCTACTACCATCTTAGCTAGGGAATTCAGCTTATTTTTCCTCAAAGAATGGATGGGGATAGGGTTTGAATCGATTCAAGCTATTGTGAGGAATTTCATAGAGATGGCCTTATGTGGCACATCTGCATAAAGGGTGGCCTAGATCCTCTAATAAAAATCCTCAACAACCATGATGAGAACCTACCAATTTAGTTTGCTAATGGTTGGTGCAATCGTCATGTTAAACTAGGGGGAATCTCCTTTGAGGTTAGTGAGGAGATTATTTCTAAAGTGGTTGGCATATCATGTGGTGGTCAAAAGCTGAAGAACCACATTAAAGTTCAAGAAGCCAATAGCATGAATCAATTTTTCAAGGAAAATGAACACCCCATAAAATTGCATGCAGGTTATGACAGGAGAAAGTTGTTGGCGTCGTGGGACCAGGTTTGTCTTGTGAATATGAAATATGTTACTCTTGAGGGTAGGTTTAAGTGTTTCTACTACTACCACATGCCTCTTATAAACCATTTCAGGCACCACCTACTTATTAGCTTTCCTTTTTTCCTCCTTTCATCTCTTGAAGTTTTGGTTAAAAAATTTATTGAGCTCTCTATGAAAAACCCTAAGAAAACCCCTATCCCTTTGCATCAGGTGCTTATTCTAATACTTTTCCACTTTCATCTTGTTCTCTACCCCCTAAAACCTAGTCACGTGACCCTTTTGAGGAGCCTAAGATTAATCCCCCCTTGAAACCACCCTAAACCCCCCAATGCTCCTAAACTAGGTTCCAAGCGCAAGATTAATCTTACTGCTAACTAACCCACTCCCCATACCAACCCTAAACCTCTGGGTAAAAAGAAGAGCAAAAATAATCAAGTACAAAATCAAAATTTGCGGTGGTGGGGTTGGTGATTTAAAGAATACTTATGTCAAAAAGGTTGGCAAACAAGCAGCAAATACAAAATTAGATATGAAAAAGAAAAAATCTATCACATTCTATGTGGAAGAAGCTAACTCATAGGACGAGGAGGGTGAAGCTAATACTAATGATATTGGTGATGAGGATATCATGACTGCCAATGAACTTGAAGTTGGTTTTGAACTGGTAAGTTTCAAAATATCCAAAAGGCTAGACAATAAGCAAAGGCTAGAGGTTATAATTGATGAAATTTTGAGAAATTATGAACATGAAACCAAACAAGATAACTACAATGAGAAGTGTCATAGCCTATTCGGGATGCTCTGTTTTCATCAGTTCAATATGTTTCTCTTCTTGCACCAGCACTTAATGATCAGATACTTCATAATATGGTTGAAGAGGTATTGTGCATAGACTATAATGCTCATATTTTGGTTTACATGATGCTTTTGGCCTTCCTTGATGGTGAAAAGTTGAACAGTTGGTAGTTTTGGTGGTGTTGTCATTATTTGGGCCGACAGTCTTGCTTCCTTCATCTACAATTGGTCCTAATTAATTTTTTTTCTTTAAGGGGTGTGTTGAGATGCTTTTTGGTCCTATTATTTCATGTGTTGATCTAAAACTCTTTTTCCTCTTCATAATATATATATTTGGAGCCGACCTATGTTGTATCATATGTTTCATTTTATAGGTCATCTTGGAGCCAACCCAATTGATGTTTTGAGTTATTGCAGAGGGTATTTATAGAAGAACAAGATCATTTGTGAAGGAAATGGTGGACAATGAATTGACATTGAGAAGCATGTTGAATATGAAGTGTGTGGAGTCAGTATTATGGAGTGATTGTCAAAAAAGGGACTACAACATCAACATATGTTGGATGCTTCTTTATAGCAATTCATGTTCATATTTTCATTATAATTTTCATGTATCCTGCTCTGAGATGGTGAGTCTTAGCAGGTCCTTGTATCTTGCCCTAAGGTTGTGCACCTTAGTTTGCAAGTATTTAGGTAGTGAGCCTTAAACAATATTGTAATTTTTTTAAGCACTGAGCTCCATATAGTGGTTTTTCCCTCATTGGGTTTTCCACTTAAAATTTTTGGTGTCCTTGTGTGGTGCATGTTTTCATTTGTGCTCTTCTTTCAATTAAAGTGATTTAATGTTTAAATCTACAAATGGAAATGTTTAAGTCTTAGTATATGTTGATTCAACCCCTCTTAGCACTTTGGTGTGTTCAATAGTTGGAAGGATATGCTATTAAGACAGCTCTTAAAAGTCTCCCTACAAATCATCTTGGTTTTCTTACTTTTCATCTTCAAAATCTTAATATTCTTGGAAAATAAATATGACAATATCTAAATGTTTCCTTTGCTTGGTTATGGAAGAGAAGAAGAGGTTGGATTTGGTTAATTAGGAGATTGTTTATTACCCAAAATCTATTAAGGGGCTTGGATTTAGCAAAATTAGTCACATGAATAAAGATTTGATAGGGAAAGTGAGTTGGAATCTAATAAGGAGCTCCAATAACTAGATTGAAGTTATGAGAGATAAGTACATTCAACCCTTTTTATAGATCAATATTTTAACATAATCAAACCACTACTTATTATTATTATTTTGGATCTAAATTTGAAGGCTATATAATAAGAGGGAAAATAGTCTAAAGTGGCACACATTTTTAGAATTATTCCATAATTCTCCTCTCATTTCAATTATCTTGGAGTTACAAGAGAGGCTTCATTTATTTATGTATAAGGGGAATAATGGGAAATGATTAAAGATGTAATTAAAGCAATTAGGGTTAGAAAACATCAAGAACCCTCAAAAGAAATATCAGTTAAACCCATTAACCAATGAAGTTGAATGCAAATAAATCCATGAATAAAATAAAAATCAAGAATGTAATTCTAATTAAGATCTAAATACTCAAAGACACATGCAAACCTTGTACTCCATTGTTTGGAATTATGCCAATTTGATATGTGGATTGCTCAATTGTGCATAACCCATGTTGCAAAAGCTTTTTGATGATGATCTTAATTCACAAATGATGAAGAAATTCTCTCAAAAGAATATCAATTTCTCATGATAATTGTGAATGAATTTATGAAGAGGATGGCTTGTTTTATAGAATTCTAGAAGATTTGTGGAGATCAGAGGATGAAAATTCACAAATGATGAAGAAATGCTCTCAAAAGAATATCAATTTCTCATGATAATTGTGAATGAATTTATGAAGAGGATGGCTTATTTTATAGAATTCTAGGAGATTTGTGGAGATCAGAGGATGAAGATCAATGGATGAGATTAGATCAAGAGATCAATGGATGAAATTTAATGAGAGCTTCAATTAATTGAAAATATCTCCTCTTTTCAAGGGAATTAGTTTAGGATATTTTGGAGGGAATATATTTTGAAAAATTATTCTCTTTTTGAAAATGAAATATTCCATGTGCAAGTTGGAGGAAAGTTAGTTAATTAATTGAATTATTTAATTGTGAGGTCAGAAGAAATTAGGATTTAATTAAAAAATTAGAAATTATTTAATCAAGTGTATAAGAGTGAAAATTGGTATTAATTAAATAAGGTGGAGAGATAGCAATTTGAATTTAATTAAATAATTCAAAATTATTTAATCTAAGTGATTTAGAGGAAAATAATGAATTTAATAAAATAATTAGAAATTATTCAATTAAAATTGATGAATTAGGACATAATGAGGAAAATGATGTAAAATAGCAAAATATGAATGTGTGATGCATTTAGACAATTTTAGGTGTCTACAATTTCAACTTAGCCAATTCTCAAGGGAGGATAATTTCTTTTAAGCCCTTGACCCCCTAGGCAACTACATTATCAAATCAAGACATAATACTTTATTGGTTAACACTCTTCCCTCTATGAAATGGAATAATATTTAGAATCCTAAGTTAATCTTAAAGATCAACTTATTTTGGTGGACTATTTCTTATTGCAATGTTTTTACCTAGGACAACCTTCAAAAAACGGGATTTTAACTCCCTAATAGATGTGTCCTTTGCTATTCCTAAGAGGATATGATTGACCAACTATTCTTTAATTTTCTTTTTTCCTAGAATATTTAGACTACACTTCTAAAAATGAAGCTAGATAGGTTTCCCATTAGGAGCTAGACAAGAATTGGACTTGTTGGTGCTCCCCCTTTACTAACCCTATAATAAAGGAGCTATGAAATCATACTTTACCTCAATGTTCTTGGGGAATTTAAAAATAAAGAAATAAGTTTTAAGAGGAAAAAAAAGAGAATATATATGGAGGTATTTCATAATATCTTATAAAATGTAGTTCATAATGTGGTGGTGCCTAAAATTACAAATTCCACTACTCGATCTTCATTATTGAAATCTAGAGTGGAAAGAAACAAAGATCTGATAAAGGGATGGAATATGGTGAATTCCTTAAAATATTGTAGAAGAGAAGTAATTAGTTGAATTTCTCCCCCTAAAGTGTGGTTAAACCTAAATTTTGACAAGGCATCAAAATGTAATCCTAGAATGGATAATTATGGGGGAATCATTAGAAATGAGATGGGGACTTAGTTGTAGCTTATGTGGGAGATCTTTGTATCAATAAAAATAATTAAGTTGTTGCTACGTTTTGGAGAGTCAAACTCACAACTTTAGGGGTCAGTGATACTCAAGTGGAAAGAGATTAAAAATTAATCATAGACCTATAGTTGGTGCCTCATGTCCTAATTGGAAATTTTGAGTCTACATTAGTGATACAAGAAGATTGCTTCAAAAAATTCTAGGATGTAAATCAAGCATACCTTCAAGAAGGACAATAAAACTAAAAAAATTGGCTAATCTATTCATAACTCTATCTAGAAATAAGTGTGGATATTATCTTACAATCTCCCCATAAATATAAAATTTAATTAGTAATAATAAAAAAACCACCAAATTGGATACCTTACCCCTAATACTAGAAAATTGGGTTTATCTTAGGATTTTTCGTAGTGTCAAAAGTCCCATCTCATTATAATGATCAATAATACCCTTATTCCCTCATGAAATATATCTTATATTTGCATTAGTATGTGTGTATCTATGGTTAATTAACTTGATTAGTGGTAATAAAATAGTTTGACTAATTTTTCATATGTGGCAATGTTTATTTTGTTTTTTATTAGAGGTCAAATGGGTTTTGAAGGGGCCCCGAAACCCTTTACAAAAAAGACTGCCACATCAACAGATAAACAAAGAAAAAATGAGCATCCAATAAGCAGTAAAAAACCAACAAAATAGCTACCAAAAAGAGGAACATAAACAACAAGGGACTATAGGTTCTTCAAGGTATCAATCGCTTCCATATCACTGTTAATAATCTTCTGGTGCACATTCATAAACTCAGTGACCTCCTTGGCAGGGATCCCAACATTCAATTTTGTTTTGTTACAAGTCCTAGTACAAGGACCCTTCTCACTAACCCCTTTAATCAAAACACTAGGGAGGTCAACCACATCATCAGCAACATCCTTCCTGGCAAACGCTTCCCCTAGACACTACCTTCCTGCCAAACGCTTCCCCTAGCCACTACCCCACTTTCTCATTTGGGAAACATAGACCCTTAGCTTCATTTTTCATTACAGACTTAAATCTACAACCTTGTCCAACTTTTGATAAGCATGATCCAATTTGTCTTCCAGAGCTGCAATTCTCAATTCAAAAGCTTGTTTCATCTTCAACATCTACAAATGTTTATTTTGTTAACGAGATTTACTTTCTCATTTTCAAATTGATCCTACTATTCATACATCAAAAGGGTTTTTTGGCCTATTAACTCTTATTCCACTACTCTTGAGATTCTTGGTAATACCTTTCCTCTTTTGCTACAATTAGGGGGTAGAGTTATTACTAGAGACCAAGTTTTTGTGCACACCGCCTATTGTGAAATTCTTAAAAGTGTTGAATACATGTGGTAGATTTTTATTAATGATGGAATTTCTTGCTATTTTGGGAGTCTAAAGTGTCATGATCCTATCATGTCAAATCAATTTACAAAATCATCTAATAATGGGCAAGTTACAATCGGAAGTGTCCAATTTGACATTACTGAGGATTAAATTGATTGTGCCAAAATTTTATAGATGAAAGGGCTAAATATGAAGAGAGACAAAGAATCCAAGAATAAGATTGACATAAATATATATTCCTTTACAATTATGAAAAGGTGACACATTTTTTAAATGGTTATAAAAGGGCTAACTTACCTAAACCATAGGAGGTAGTAAGCATGCACTTGGTCAAGTATATAACTTTGGAGGATAGGTATAGTTATATCATTTCTTATCATTTTTTCTATTTTAAATTACCTTAGGCATGTTTTCTTATTACATTTATACACTTTTTTCTTAATTTCCTTCAATAACTTCTTGTGGAAGTCCTCCTAAATAAAACTAAAATCTCCATCTAGTAAGACCCAATATTCTAACTATATTTCTTTTATATGTGCAATTCACCCCCCCTATTATGAGTATCCCTAACAACCCCATTAATGAGGAAAGCCCTTCTTCTTCCTCTTCTAAGACATAAAGCATGAAAATAATTACTACTTGGAGAAAGGATTCAACTCATTCCCTTCACACTAATAGTAAGAAATCCTGGTAGCCTAGACAATCTACTCCTAAACTCATAAATTAACCCTATATCAAGTATATTTGAGTCCCTATTGTTAATCATCACTCCCTTGGTTCTTCCTACAAGAGCCTTAAAATCCCATCACTTTCTCTTTGTAGTATTTTTAATCAAACAACAACTATTGTTAATCTTCCTACTTTGAGGAAGATAATTTTAATGATTCCTTAGTTGGTAACAATATTTTTTCCTACCAAGTTATCCTACCATCCTAAATCCTAAACAATTCAATATTTTAATCCCTAGTTGGTAGGAGTCTTCCTAGCAAGATGTTTTAGATAAGAGCTCTCCCCTCTCTTCTACCATTAAGACTAAATCTCAAGACCCAACCCTAGATCTAAGAAAGCCATCCTCCCTCATTATTGTCCCATTTGACACTCAAGTCGATCACATTGGTAAGCTAGAGAATTAAAAACATCGCCATAAGAATTCACCCTTGAAACATCTCTCTGACCACTTGGTTTGTGGAACTAAAATGGAGTTTTGTACCTTTTCCACCCACTGAATAATATGATTGTTGATATTCAATCCTCCTAGGGTGTTTTGAAAGACATGATTGATAAGCTAGAGACTTTAACATGAATAATTTTTTTATTAATCATGATAGTACAATAACTTTTCTATCTTCTTCCATTGCCTTCAACAAATAGGTTATGTAAAGATCTACAACCAACATGATTATGTTTGATAAAGACAGAAATAATCAATAAGTAAAATAAATCTCCTCCTCCTTCCAACAACCGCAAACACAAACCAATATTGGGTTAGCCACAAAGGGTTATAGAAAATATGGATAACACTCCTCTATCAAAAATGTGAAGTTGATGATGGATGAATTGGGGGTGATCACTAGTTTGAAGGATCTCATTTCTCTATAGGGTGGTAATTAATGTCACCACCTCTTGGTGGTTTGTGTTTTTTTTTCATTGCTTTTATGATATATGTCTCTATGTAGGATATACCTCTCATATAACCCTATTTTATTGGCCTTTTTTTATTTTGTATTGGTGGGGCCCTATAACCCCTCTTTACGTTATCAAAAATAAAATAAAATGTAATCTTTCTAAATAGAATAAGAAACATAGTTTTTTTCCAACATCATTGTGTATATTTACATATAATACATTATTTCCCTATAAATATATACTAGACAACATGGTTTCATCAACAAAAAAATTAATATTAAGAAACTAGAAATAATATTAAGAAGATAGAATATAAGATAAGTAGAAAAATCATAATCGATTCATCATTCAAAGTTAAATAATACTAATGGTAATGTGTAGAAGATCAAGAATGGATTCTAGACTAAAATATGATAGTATATGGTCATGAATATCATATAACACTCATGACCATATCAATATAGTAGTAACCTAGTACTTAAAGAAAAACAAATGTGTAGAAGTCTGAGAAATCAGACTTAGAATAGACATAAAGGATTTGTGATGAAGAATGTATAACATAGTTGAGATTGTATGATTGTGGCAGTGATTGTACTAGAGTGGTGGTGACTTCAACATTACAAGCTTTAAAGTTTGGAAACATTATGTTCATTCTTTTGCTAATTTCTAATGTGCTTGCATATTCTAGATCTAATGTACTTATGACGAGGTAATGAACTTGAGACCTATAGAGTTAACTATAACGTCCCTATTTCCTAACCTTTGAATAAAATTATTTCAATAAATATTATGATGATTTATTTGAAATGTTGATAAATAGATTAATGCCAGTAAATAGATTTATTGTTATTTTCCTAACAATGCTACTAAGGTATGTGTTAAGATGTGTTAATTTTCAAGAAAAAGTATTCTAGAAGGTGGACTAGGTTTGGTCAATGGTGTTGGCAAACATATAATCTAAAATGTGAAGTAATATGTTTTTGAATAATCAACCAAGATAATTAAACTAATTGAATGTGAAATCATTAGATTTCTCTACTTTATTACTATAAATTAATAGATAACTAATTTAAATAACTAGATTATTCAATTATGATTGACTTGGAAGTTATCTATTTTAATTATGTATTGTGCAAAAAAATAATTTTAGAATTTGAAAGTGAATAATTTGATAAAAGCTAATTATTTATTATATTAAATAAAATATTTCTCTATAATTATTTTTTAGAGGATATTTTTACTATAATAGAATTGTAAAGTAATATTTTATTGTAGTTTCTTTTATAAAGTGATATGCAGGAGTTGAAATATTTATTTTAATTGGTTTTCTTTAGTTAAAAATATTGTTTTCTCAATTTAGGGTTTGGGAGATTTTTAAAGATCTTTTTATAAGTGATAAGAATTTCATTAGTGCATATTAGATTTTATCATTCACACGTTAATAGGGATTGTGGATTAAACTTGAGGAGTTTGGAAAAGGCTTGTTTAAGGATTTAAGGGTTTTTGTGTCTTCATCAAATTTATTTTAAGGGGTTGGATTCATATTCATGAAATGCTTTAAAAAACACTTTAAATTGCAATTAAATTTATTAGGATTGATTGGAAAATTATGAGAGATTTTTTTTAATTATATGTAAAATATATGATAATTAAGAATACTTTTGGGAAGCCTACTAGGTCTAGTTGAGCCCAAAGTCAAGGAAATATAACCCACTATCAACAACTAGTACATTGTTGCCTTGCCTGTTATAAGTTAGAGGTTTGTTGCTCTACATTTGACATGGTCCCTTGCACTCAAAGAATAGCCTAGATTTAGGGATTTGGGAACCTACAACTTTAGGTACCAACATTAACCACCTTTGATCACCAAACTCCCTCTAAGACAAGGTGAGAGCATACAGTGGATAGTTACAGATGTCCCTAAATAGGTAACATTGCTTGAAAAAATGACCTTGAAAAAAACTCTAATACCACGTGTAATAAACTTCAAGATAAACAAAACTCAACATGTAAAAAATCAGAGAAATCAATTGCTTTTATTATCTTTGTAGTGCTACTTCTAGGGGGGCAACCTCCAAATTGAGGATACATTCAATTACAAATATCTAAGATGTCTTCCATTTGGAAATTCATTATAATATATAATTTTTTTTGCTAAATACGACTACTACCATCACATGCATGTAAGATAGTGGGATGGCATACAAAGCATATGTATCCTCTATTAGTATTGTACCTAAGGATGACTTACAAAGTGTATTTTTCCAACTAATACTAGCTAACATATAATAGAATGGGGTTTAGAACATATTTGTAGATGCCACCATGTTCAAATACTTGAAATAAACAAGTTATTGAAGGTCAACAATATGCAAGTCACTTCTACATATCCAAGGTTGAATCCACATGCATAAAGATGAATTTTGTAGCCATAAAATTGAACCAACACATAGAATAGATCATCTTGCAATTTGTTACAGTAGTATTGTAGGGAAGGGGTATTCGCTACTCCCAAGTCTCTAGGTCACCAAAGAGTCTAAAAGAAGTGAACCAACAATTTTAATCCACTCAGACTCACTCTGACAAGTTGAAAAGAAGGGAAACCCGTATTTTGTTTTAATTATGATTTATGTGGAGGCTTATTGAAGTGGGTGAGCATCATAAAGGGTCTTATAGACGTAAACTCCATCGGAACTCTTTCAAGCCGCCATGCAGCCACTTAATAAACTTTTAAAGTGATTGTGAATCATCCCAAGATGGGAAAGCAATGGCCTCTAAAAAGGAGTAGAGAGTCAAGTTGAAGAATGAACATGAGAGGCCCCACTAAAAACCTAAAGCTGGTTTTATAGTTTAATAGAAAATTTATTATAGGAAATGCATCACAAACAAGAGAATACGGCACTGGTTTAAAGGTAACTAATCTAACAAAGAAAATGAAGAAGAGAAGAAGCTAATTCTAACTCCACCTATGGCAATCAGTTCTCTCAAAACAAGCTTCCCTAATTGGATTGCACCTACACACATAGTAATAGGAAAATGTTGTGGTTGTTTTTTTAGGTTTGCCTTAGTCAAACCCCTGTTTTGGTGTTCCCGCCTCCACAGATAACCAATAGACCACAAGATGTAGAAAATATAAAGACAAGAAAGAAAGAGTAGACACAAGAAAGTAGAGTGCAAGGACAACCGGGATGCTACTCTACAAGTAAGATAATGTAAATAAGAAAATAAGTCAATATTACCTTCCTTTCTACGAGCTTGTGAAGCTGAGAGAAAAAGGAGAAGAACAAGATCACCACGCCAATGGAGTAGAGCTATGACAACTTGCAATAACAATGGCACTGGAGCAGCAAGACGGTGTAGGAGTGAAGTATGAAGCTAATAGAAGCAAGAGAGAGTGATGGAGAAGCAAGGAGTGATAGAATGTTCAAGAGAGTTGATAGAGTGAAGATTGAGCTTGAGAGAGTCCAAGAATGAGGTTCAAAAGGCCAATTTGGAGGAAAAAAGGTCATTCTCAACGGTCAAGATTCGAAGAGGGACGTTACATTCACAGTTGATAGAGAATCATAACACCTCTAACATTCCCTAACCTAGAAATTCTATCAGGATGGAAGCACAACGCGTAGACATCCACACAACGCATAGGCATCCCTAATAGAAATACCCTCACCGATCCAAAACAATGAGGACACATGTGCAAAGTGGGGCAAATGCAAAGAGTTTTTGCATTATCGAACTTGTAAGGCTAAAATGAGGGGAATATAATGGAAATTTGCATTACATGCAAATTTAAGCTATTACAAGTATAATCCTAGATCTAATCATAAAACATCATTTTTATCACTAAGCATATCATAGTCTACAAAGAAAAGTCTATAAGTCACACACAAAACTAAAGTCATATCCCTTTATCATTAAAAAATAATGATTATGTTTAAAAATCTCTCTCATCTATTTAAAATTACTTCTTGATATTATTTAATATATTACTTTATCCATAAATATTTTATATACAAATTATTTTATTTTCTTACCATTTTAAAACTTACTGTCATTAAATGTTAATATACAAATAAGAAATAATATATTTAAAACTAAAATAATATTTTTCTAAGATATTTCAAACTTGTTCTAAACAAGTATATAATCAACTATTATAATGAATTCATGTTTTTTCTTAAACATATTGATGAAAATTTTAAGGTTATAAAAGAGGAGACCTTGTCCCTTTTCCTAAAAAGTTCACATTAAAACTCAAGATGACCACTCACAAGCAACAATAACAACAAATTATCTTTAATATACAAAATTATGTATCAGCCACCAATAACAAATGTTCTTTTCCCTCTCCCATGGTATTGTAAATACTTTTTGTCTTACATTAATAAGACCATAAAATAATCAATGGGCTATCATATTTAATAACTTCAGAAATGTGTACCTTTTTTTGTCTTTTTCTTTTTCAGTGAATTGAGATCTAGGGCTCGCACCCATTGTATTAAAAACTATGTACACTATGTACACGCCCACATAAATTTAAAGAAATTAAACTGTTACTGGCAGTCGGCGGTGGAGGAAGGCCATGTGGGAATCTGTGGTTTTGGGCAGACTGTCACCATTCTGACGCTGCCATGTCATCACTTATCTGTTGGGCACAATAACCGAAGGGATACAAATATAACTATTGTTCGGTCCCCATCAAGGTAGGAGAATGGATTTTGGTGTGGAAATGGGCACTGGAGGATGTGTTAAAGAAAACGACATAGATATGTATTAGGGGGAAGAAAGTTCAGAGAGTAACCGACCTCGTAGGCCCTGGAGGTGTGGCCTACACAGAAATTTCTGGATAAGACAGGTTCGTAGGATCTTGGGTCAGATGGGATTCTTTGGGGTCTGATAACTAACTGATTTTCATTCGCGGGATCCTTTATGGGTAGGAGATGACTTAAACTTGTTGTTGGGTAAGTGGATGTAGAAATTTTGTTGGATTTGGAGGTCAGGACAAACGCTGGAGCACCGATTTGCTTCTGAAGAATAATGGAAAAAACTGATATGGGTTGTTAGGACAGAAAATAAATCGAGTGGGCAGTATGGGGTTTCAAATCAATGTATTGAGCACTGGCAAAACAAAATTGGAAGAGGAAATTTTGATTTGGGTTTCAAGCAAAAGAATTGAACATGTGGAACTCTGATTTGGGTTTCAAGCCAAAGAATTGAGGAAATTTTAAGTGAGTTTCAAGTAAAGTTACTTAATAGGCCTTAGGGTCTAAATGCCATTGTTGTCGCTTGTCACTGGTTTTTTGGTGAGAGTTTCGGGCACGGAGAAACGTGTCACCGATCTGTTTGAGCGTTTGTGAATTAGCTTTTTATGTCATATTTGTTTGAATCTTTAAAAGAATTCAAGGATCGGCGAAACTGCGCCTTGTTTTTTGAATTCAGTACATTTCCTTTCTTTGTTGGGTGTCGAGGTGGAAACGTATTGCAGAACTTTGGAATATTTTGTTTCAAGAATGCATATGGTAGTTTATGCCAGAGCTTTTCTTCTATTTGATGGATTTATTGCTTCATGAATGAGTAGTAGATGCAGTTTATGTAAATATGTATTTGTAGGTCACCAACAGTGATTCAAGGTGACAAAGAAAATGAGTCTGAGCGCTTCAGAGGAGTCAGGACCGGATGTAAGATTGCCTGAAGATATTGATTGGCAAATGCTTGATAAATCCAAGTTCTTCTTCCTGGGAGCAGCTCTTTTCTCAGGTGTGTCCGTCACTCTATACCCTGTGGTTGTTCTTAAAACTAGGCAGCAGGTGACAAAAACCCCAAGCACTTCTATGAGTCTCGGATTGAACATCCTCAAGCATGAGGGTTTCTGTGGTCTCTACCGCGGCTTGGGCACATCATTGATGGGTACCATTCCTGCAAGGGCCCTATACATGAGTGCACTTGAAATCACGAAGAGCACCGTGGGAACAACTAGTGTGAAATTGGGGTTTTCTGAGCCCACGGCAGCAGCTGTTGCCAATGCTGCTGCTGGGCTCAGTGCATCTGTGGCAGCCCAATTGGTTTGGACTCCTGTGGATGTTATCAGCCAGAGGCTAATGGTACAGGGTACCCGTGGCTTTTCTCCGGCTTCCACAAGCTATGCGAATGGCATAGATGCTTTTAGGATTGTTCTCAAGACAGAGGGCTTGAGGGGTCTGTACAGAGGCTTTGGAATGTCAATTCTCACCTATGCTCCTTCCAATGCACTCTGGTGGGCTTCCTATTGCGTTGTACAGAGAACAGTGTGGGGCAACCTTGGTTATTGCAGCAGGAAGGATGGGCGGATCAAGGAATGCATTGACCCAGGCCCGGGCTCGAAATTGGTGGTTGCAGTTCAAGGATTGAGTGCTGCATTGGCCGGAGGGGTTGCAGCCCTTGTAACAACGCCGCTAGATACCATTAAAACTAGGTTGCAAGTCCTTGAAGGCGAAGAAAATAGAAGACCCACCATAGCCCAAACTGTAAGAAATCTTATGAAGGAAGGTGGGTGGACTGCTTGTTATAGAGGCTTGGGACCTAGATGGGCTAGCATGTCCATGTCAGCAACCACCATGATTACAACTTATGAATTTCTTAAACGAATGTCAACAAAGCCGCAAGAAAATTTTAGCCCGAAATGATTGTGGAAGGCGTGGTTCGTTCCACATGACATACGACACTGCTAGACAAGTGACTGAATGTCTGCCAGGCATTTCTATGCTTATCGTCTCTGTCCATACACAGTAAATTGTTATACACCGAGAGTAGTGTCTTTCCACAGTCTTCAATTGTAGAGGCTTTATAATGTGAGCGGAAATCATTTCTGGGACATATATACGGTTCTTGGATATTCTCTCATATGAATCTGAACCAAGGTTGTAAATTGCACAAAAATCTTAATAAATTGAACTTTTGTACAGATACCATTAAATTATGTCTAGGATTTTATTTCTGTGTGTATATATACGGAAGATATGAGCTATCAAACAAATAAAGGAAAAAGATTGATAAGAGTGAAAAAAATTGGATATTTGATTAAATCCTCGTTACAAAAGTTAGGTTGGATAAACTGTTCATAATGCTTGCCTAATTCAATCAGGACTGTTGGTTTTCAGCGTGATATGCTTCTGAGAACACGGCTTCTTTTTTTGTTGTTCAATTTATGGAAACTAATTTTCGGACAGTTAATTTCTACATCACGTCTTTGAGGCTGAACGATGGTTGTATCTTCCCAAGTATCAGGCAGCTGTCAACTGTACTCATTCAAGCAAGTTCTGTAAAGCATAGTCGTATTGCAAGATGAATTTCTACGTCATTCCTTTCCTCTCTTATCTTATTGTTTATTGTATATCTATTAATGACTCGTGAGTTAAACCAGTAAATTCAAGCAAGATGACATTGCTGAATGAGATACCATCAGGCACAATTTACATATATGAGTTCAACTACATGAATGAACAAAGTAGGTTGCTTTCATAAGTTCTTTCTGAATTGTCTGCATTACTTCCACTATTTGAACATATCTCGCATGATTTGTATTGCTTGCCTGTTCTCTAATATCCGAGTTTCTCCAAACGCTTTCGTTTCGTTAATTCTTATTGGTACCCATTTTGTGAATTCAGAATTTAAGGCATATAGGTTCTACTATGCATGATCAGGTTTGAAAGCTTGAGTATAAGCTTTATTCTCTACAAGAGTTTTTGAAAACTGGAGGAGACCTCCTGTTGCCTCTCGAAATTGTTTTGGCTTTAGTCTCTGAAATATTTTCTTGTTCATTTGTAAAGGTTCCTCCAATCTGTATAATTTAGTTGTTTCTTAGCAGCCATAAAAAAATTGAAACCCAAAACTGTGACATTGTTTTAAGTGAGGCTTGCATTTTGTATCCCTTAATGTTCTTGCCTTAGTGGTGTGATTTTCTGAAGGCCGGCCCTTTAGCACAAGTCTTTGCAAGGCCCCATATCAAAGCTGTCTCCCAATACCCTGTGGCAGATGGGTTACCTAGCTTATATTTGAACGAGTTCAACTATAATAAAATTTTGGAACAAGATACACAAGTTTATACTTTTCGATTTCATGTTTATCTATGACAGACATTTAAACTGATCTACTTCTGTAGAATAACTGCAACATTTTAACAAATGAAAGCTGCCCAAAAATAGTAGGGCCATTTGATACTAAAGGAGAGGATCCAATAGTTGAGCATGTTCCAATAGTTGTTATAACATTTGTTGACTTAATGTCCTATATCTTTAACAATATTGCACCAATAGTTGTGACTCTAAAGTTACTAGTGTAGATGAGGAGTACCCATAACTGAACGAAATGTATTCCTTAGATCTAAAAAGCTACAAATCATGTGATGCCACATCAGCACACTTATAAAACGTGACTTAGTGCACAACTATGGGTCTAACTTTTTTTTAGTCTTTTTGGACACCTCAACAAATGCATGCTAATGTGGCATCATATTTGATGATGTGGCCCTGAAACTTTAGTTATAAGCAGGGGATTTGCCAAGTAAGCTGCTGCAAAAACTTGGGAGTGATTTGAAATTTTAAGTAGAATTTTGAGAAGCGCAAAATTTGGATGCTCAACGACTGGGTCCTCCCCTATGGTGGTGGATTTCTGAAAATGTAACTTAATCAGATCTTGATAAGTTTGCAAGTACTTACCAAATTCCTTGGTTCACTGATCGATTTGTAGGTTTTCATGTTGTTTACAAGAGATCCATTTGAGCTGCTGTCTACCAATCCCAACAATGTGGCTTGCTGGGTGCAAATCACTTTGGTTAAATACCTTCAGACCTGGCATCTAAGATCGGGGATGCATATTCTATTTAGTGAAAAGCCTATGTAGTTTTTCTTCTTATGATACAGATCATCATCAAAGAAAACAGGACATGTGGCTTTGATCTGCTTCCAGATTTGGTAGGCCTGGAAATTGCTGCTATTTTTGCTTTTTGAGATCGTTCTTACTCCAAAGAGTAAATTGTACTCGTTTCCTCGAAGCATGTTCTCTAAGTGGGTTTCTGGTTTTCGTGGATTGATTATAATTTGATGCTACTAAGTATGGCGCATTTTCTGAATCATGTATATTCCTGAAAGGTTAATGCCGGCAACTGGGATCCTTTTAAGTATTCTGTGGTTTGGCGTTCCTTGAATATTCAAGGATATCAATATTTGTAAGGGAATGCTTGACATTGAGAATGTATAATTGTAGAGGTGAAAAGGACATACTTTCCTGTTCCGAACTTGCTTTGGGCTTTCACCTGGTTACAATATCTAATGTTCAATTTGGCTCTATTTGTGCATATGTTGATTGCACCCTAATCCCCAAACTCAAATTGTCGTTTCCCGTCTTTTGGGCTGACAGTTCATGATCCTAACCGTTATACCTTGTTGACATACACACTATTTGGGCTTGATTCGAGCATCTAAGGTTGTGTATATAAAGGATAGTCCTAGGTCATTCTAAATAAGAGGCAAGAAAGAGTAAATGACCAAGCAAAGAAAATACCAAGGAGCATAGTGATAAAAGCATTTAGCATTCTGTTTTACATCACTCTATTATTTTATTTTATTTTGATGAATAAGCTTTTAATCTATATTAATAAAGAGATTAAATACATATTCACAAAAAAAGTTTGGGTGGTAAGAAAGCACACCCTGAAGATCACATGGGCAGAGCCCAGAAAATCAAAAAATCATGGGCCAAGTCCAGAAGTCCAAAATAACAAATATTAAAAAACGGCCATCAAGCGGCCAAGGTAGTGCCAGCAGAGCCAGGAGGGTCTCTATCATTCTTTTTCCCCCATACATCAGCGGAGTCAGGATTGACGTCAGGAGGAGCCCAACCATCATTGTCATCTTTTTCTTTAATTTCTTCCTCGCGTCGGGGCGAGATTGCAAGGGCCAGCCGCAGAAAGACTCTACTTGTATCTGGCCAACCAGAACCAGAACCAGAGGCAGTACCAGGAGCAAGAGCATCATTAGAGGGCCAACCGCCACCACTCCCCGACGGCCCACCAAAGAACCACCCCTGGCCAGCCCGCGGCGGAGGAGAGCGAGCACGCTGAGGGGGGGGCGAGTCCCGCCGAGGCGGAGGCTGAGAGCGGGGGCGAGCGAAACCACTCCGCCACCGGCCCCGAGAGGGCGACCGGTGGCGGGAGGAGGAGGGCGAGTCGGGGACCCGGGCCACAGTGCACGGGGCATTGCCCCAATGGTCCAGGAGAACTTGGAGGTGAGCAACTTCTAACGCCATTTTGTTGGCTTGCACCTGTATCTGAAATAATACATTAGAGCAAATAACAGCTTTAGAATACATAGAAATCTGACAATCTATTTAAGAATAAGCAAATATGCAGACATTTCTATCCTTCCAAATAGTAAAAAGGATTTACACCCTGAAAGTGTGCCAAAGCTAGGTATACTTTACTGGGAATTTGGGTGAATCCCCTAGCAGAATCATGTGCCAAGAGAACGGCTCCGGCCGAAATGGCCGAAAAAAATCATGTATCCAGGTCCAATACTGCTGGGCCCGATGGCAAAACCAAAAGAGATGCTTAAAAGTCTCAGACTGCCCACAGAACGGGCACCGAGGGTCTGGAACCCCCAAATGAACAAGCCGAGAGCCCACCAACAAGCCCTGGAAAAGAATACACCAGGCAAAATAGGCGAGCTTCGGCTCAACACTTGCAGACCAAGTGTTGGCAAATTGTTTACGCTAAACAAGAGCCGAAGATTGGAGTAACCACCTCTGATTCAAACTCTGGAGCATGGGAAAGTGAGGCAAAAGCCACCTGTAGCCAAGCCGAGGCTTGTAATTTCTCAAAGGAGTATCTGGGTACCATTTTCAGTCTTTCCACCATGGTTTGGGCCCACGAATACCAATTTTGTGAAGCATCTCGTCTGGGATAGCACTCACCAGACCCTCAAAAGTAGCATGGTCCTGGTTATGAAAACTATATAAGGCACGAAACTCGTCCCAATGCATGATGTGCATGGCAGGTCTGAGAAAAAGCTGATGGAGGGTTTGGAAACCCTTCTTATGAAATCTGAGAGCTTTAAGCCAAGGCACTTTAGCCAAAGGCTGATCATTTTTAGCAAAAAGGGTGACCACCACACATTGTGCTGGTTCAAGGAGAGCCCGTCCCGAAAGCCGGAGCCAGGGTTTGACAGATTCTCAGGCACGCCAAATGCTTTTGGCAACAAACGTACCAATTATCTGAACCGGCTCTTTCATAATCAGAAGGGTCTGGAGGCCAATTCATTTCCAGGCAGGTCTGTTGGCAGGGAAACCAGACTAAATGCAGTGGCGAAGGAGAATTTTCCAAGCCTCGTCACCCGTGAGTGCACGAATCACCCATTTGACACATAGAGCAATTCCCTACCTCTGGGTAGAGAGCAAACCCAAGCCTTCAGAGTCTTTGGGGAGACAACAAAAATCCCAGGCGACACGATGGAAGCCATGATAAGTATCAGAGGAGGCCCAAAGAAAATCACGAAGCAATTTCTTAAGCTTGCTATAAGCAGCTTTAGAAGGCGCCCAGCAAGAAAAAAAATAAACATGGGTAGCGGCCAAAACTTTAGAACAAATCTAGAATTTCCCTGCCAAAGAAAGAGGTTTGGTGATCCAGTAAGTCAGCTTTTTCTCCACCCGAGCAAGCACAATATGCCAAAGCTCTGCCAGAGAAGCTTGGAAAGCAAAAGGAATGCCCAAAAATCAGAAAATTTCGCCTGGCCCGATCCACTTCCAGCCAAGAGGTTGTAGCCAAGCAAGGCAAGGCAGGACAGACTGTCGATAGCAAAGCGTCTTGTGCCACTGAATGGCGGAGCCAGACGCAAGACAGAACACATTAAGGCACTGGAGTGCCTCGTGAATGGTCTCTTCCTCTAGGAGAGTGAAAAAGGAATCATCCACAAAGTGCCCATTGAGCAATTGCAACTGGGAATTCGGCAACGAAATGCCTTTAACGCGCTACAAAGAGGCCGCATTAGCCAACAAATAACCAAACCCTTAAGCGGCAAGCACATACAGCGAGGGAGCCAAAGGGCAACCCTGCCGAATGGAACGGAAGAGGCCAAAGGCAGAGGACTGTCGACCATTGATGGTGATGCAGGCTGAGGCATCTGCAAAGAGCATTCGAACAGACTGAATAAAATTGGGCCCAAAACCCAGAGCTTGCAGCATGGCAAGAATGAAAGGCCATTCAATGCGATCATAGGCTTTGGCAAAGTCAATCTTGATGAATAAAGCTTTTTGGTTGGAGCGCCGGGCCCACTCCATGCCTTCCCAGACGGCGATGATATTATCCAAAATATACCTGGATTTGATGAACCCAGTCTGCTCCGGACGCACAATGAGGGGCAAAAGATGGTGGATTTTTAAAGCAACAGTTTTAGCAATGATTTTATAAGAAACATTAAGGAGCGTAATAGGCCGCCAATTACAAATATCCTCAGGATCACTGGCTTTAGGTATGAACTTAATATTCCCTTTATTTATTAGCTCTCCTAAAGAATTAGAATGTAAAGCCTCTAAATAGACCTGAAACAAGTCGGGACCCACACAATCCCAGAGAGCTTTGTAAAATTCACAGGGAAAGCCATCAAGCCTAGGGGCTTTATCATCTGCCATGGAATGTAATGCCTCTTTCAAATCATCAAGCGTAAGCAACTAGTCACAAAATTTCTTCTGGGCTGCAGACAGCCTATGTGGCACGACAGCAAGGCAAATCCTGGAGGGCCTGCTGGCGCTCAGGCGTGGGGTCTTGGGCAGTGAAAACTTGCTCGTAATGACGCACAAAAGCCTGCAGAATGTCAGACAGCTTCAAAAGGACCTGTACGCCATCTTTAATCTTTTTAATGCCTGGAGAGGAGTGCCTAGCATGCAAGGCCAAGAAAAACTCCTTGAAGGCACGATCACCAATTTTCAGCCAGTGCAAACAGGCCTTGATTTGTGTGTCTCTAGCGGTGTAGTTGTCTGCAACTTGTTTTTTGTGCCGTAATTCTACAACTTTAACTTGCAAAGTTGGAGAAAAAGGGCTAGCCGCTAAGGCCTTGTTGGCTGAGAGCAAATCAACTGTGGTTGCCTCGTAAGACCGCTGACGAAAGATGGCCAGCTAGCACCCATAAATGCGCAAGAAGCGAGCGATACGGGTGATGGCATCATTCCACCATGTAATCCAGCCAGTACTATGAGCTGGCCTGCATTCCAAGTTTCAAATTCTACAAATGTGGGCCAAGGTGGCCTTATGGCCGAGAAGAGAAGTGTTGAGGAAGAATTGTGTCTTGCATGTGTGAAGCTATCAAGTCTCTCATTCAATGCGAAAACTGATGGGGAAGTGATCAGACAACGTCACATCCATTAATGGTTTAACCGGAAGGGAAGAGCTGGCAAAGGAGAAAAATGATTGTGTCGAGATCATGGCACGATCAAGGCGCTTAAAAATTCTGTCAGAACCAGCCCTAAAATTGCACCAGGTGTGCCAGGCAGAATGAGAATGGCGGCGGCCAATATTGGGATCAAAAAGTCTCAATTTATTGCGCATGTAAAACCACGCCTCAAGTTAACCAGCTGCCCATTTGAAGGGCAGGATGTCGTCTTTATCACAGGCCATCTCAACCATGTTGAAGTCCCCACATAAAATCCAGGTGGCAACCGGCAATGAGTCAGCAATCCATCGCCAAAGTAATGAGCGCTCCACAGCATCATTCGGGGCACAAACATTAATGACCCCGAAAGAATAATTATCAATATTGAGCAGGATCCAGACAAGCCGCTGCATGGGATCAGACCCATGTTCGACCATGCTAGAGTGCCACCGTGGAGACAAAAGAGTGACAGCGCCTCCACACCCAGACTCGTGGGTGGTACTGAACATAGAACTGGTTGGCCAGATAGACCGACAAGCCGAAGTAAGCAAAAAACCGAAAATTTTAACTTCCTGGAGGCACAGAATATCAATACTAGTCAACTTTTTCAAAGTATCTCTAACAATATATTTTCTGGAGAGGTCAGTAAGACCTCTAACATTCTATGAGAGAAAATTCATGGATGAACTGCGTCCATATCATCGGACTCTGATTCCTCTCCATTCAGAGAAAATAAACGATTCTGTAAAAATTATGGCAGAACCGAGCCAATCTTGATAGAAGGAGAGGAAATCCTCCGCTTCTCCTGGACATATTCCCCTTCCTCCCTGGGCGGAGAGGGGCTTCGAGAGCGCCTTTGGGCTCCTAAAACTGGAGCAGAACTATGTGGTTGGGCCATCATGATGGTAGCGGGTTGAGGCGTGGTCTTAGGCCAAGGCTGAAGAGGCACGCTATCAACCTTGCCCGGAACCGCCGTCCCCTTCTGAGAAGGGTTTGAAACATTTTTCGCTGGTTCAGCGGCTTTGGAAGCTAACGCAGAACCAGAAGATTTATTTCTGCGACCTGTGACCGTAGTCCAAGCAGAGTCTTGTTTAGGAGCAGAAGAATCTGCTTGACGAGATTGTTCAATTTCTCGTGGCTGAGAAGGTGTACGAGGCACTACCAAAGGGCAGTCCTTGACCTTGTGGTCTGCGGACTGACATCGATAACACGTGTTGGGTAGATTAAAATAAGTGACTTTCTGGGTATGCCGGAGAGTTCCTATTTGAATATCAATGGCGTCTTTCAAATCTTGGGAAAGGTCAACTTCCAGGCAAACCCTTTTCTGGGGACGGGCTTGGAAGAACCTTTCCGGCTCCACACAAATAACTCTCCCCAGTGAGGAAGCAATATGATTCAAAAAAGGCACACAGGGCAAAGGAAGACCAGGAAACTCTATCCAGACTGGGACTTGGAGCTTGGTCTCATCCGAAACAATGAAGTCACGGGTCCAGGCATGGAAAACCAACAAGGAAGACCGGACATACCAGGGGTCGTGACCAAAAATGGTCTGCACATGGCTAACTTCTGAAAAGCGGAACAAGAAAAAACCCTTGGTCAGGTTTTGGACCATCTCAAGGCGGACCCCATGAGGGACCCAGGCCTTGTTGACCCATTCTTTAAGCACACTTTCAGGGGGGGTTCTCCCAACAAGGGTGTGACTTTCAAGCCATTGACAAGCAGAATCAAACTCAGATAAAGGTAAAACCACATCAGCAGGGCAGTAAGAATGCATACCTCGTGGAACACTTTCAGAACGAATTTCCGGGGACGTTTGTTCGGAGGGGGAGCCATTGAGCAAAGCCGTCGAACCGCCAACACCAGCATGAACTGATGGGTTAGGGACGGTTGAAGGCATAATAAGGCGCTTAAGGCCGCACTAAATGCAGCCGTACGCGTGACAATAAAGGCAAATTCTTGTGCAGAATGCGCAGTATGACGCAGTTCGGCCATAAGCGCAGAGCAGAGCAGAACCACATCACTCTATTATGGTTGTGGCATATCTTTGAACATTTTAAACACCATCAAATCAGGCATAGGTATCTTTCAACATTTCAAACACCTCTGAATCTAACTATTATCAAGCCAAAACATGGATTCTCCCTTTTGATACTTAACTCTATTGGTGCATTTTAGCAACACCTAGTCCAAATAAATAGATCTCTGAAGACTTTGACACCCTGGGTTCTAGGTCACTATTTCAAGTTTAGGGCCACACTTGTATAGATTAGGGCCCCACTTGACACCGTAGATTTGAGAGGTGTTTTTAATTCCTCTATATAAGTTGGTGACATCAACATTTTCTACACCTTCTAGGTTTGGCCTCAAGCTTTGATTTTTCAATTTTTGTTTTAGATCTAAATAGTTCTTGTAGGTACTCAAAATTGTCCTAGGCTAATTCTCGTCTTATCCCAATGATTAAATAATTATCAATTATTTAATTATTTCACTTTAATATTATTCTTTGATTAATTAAATAAATTAAGTCCCTAATTATCTTTATTCTTCTAAGTTAATTAAATAAACAATTATTATTTATTTAATTATCTATTATCACTTCCTAAATTAAATAATTAAATATTTTTTTTGACTAATTTAGTTATCTATTATCCCTTCCTAAATTAAATAATTATTTTAATTATTTAGTTATCCTTTAATTCCTTAACATTATCTATTCTCCATAAATAAATAAAGTTATTTATTTATATGTCTAATTTTATTTGCATGTTCTTTTAATGATTAATTAATTTAATTAATTATTAAATCACATGCATTTCTAACTCACTTCTTGATTGAGATTTACTCTTAGTCCACTAACTAATCAATTTCAGTCCACTCTTCAATCAATTCACTTCACTCCCACTGGCTTCGAGTTCTCTAATCAATTAATTTAGTTTATTACCACTCATTCTCAATCAATTCCTCTAACACAATCATGCAATTAGTTAATTGAATCATGCAAATAGTTAACTAATTGTCATACCCCGAAAATTAGCCCAAGCATTAAAATGCAAATAAATAAATAACAAAATAAGTATTAAAAACATAAACATAAATATTAACAATTTAATATTATTATAATTTTAATTATTATAATATATATTATAAATATATATACATAAAACTAATATAAAAATAAATACATTAACAATAAATAACAATCATATAATCTATTAATATAAAATATATATAAACATAAGAAAATACCTATATAAAAGGCAACTAATAAAAGCAACGATCCCATAACAAAAGGTAAGAATCTAAAGCTGTGATTATATATTCCTTGCCAAGGGCAGCGATTAAATGGAAAGGTAGCACTTCAATCTAAAGGTTCACATTAAGCAAAAGATTAATATTAATATGATATTGATAAGAAGAAAGGATTTAAGGAAGTGCTTCTAAGGGCAGTGATCCCTTGAAACTAAAGAAATTAAAATTAAAATTTAATTAAGATTTCAGACTAGGAAATAAAGGAATAGTTGTGACTCTTCAAAGAAAAGGCATTAATAAAGAAGGGTTGTGACTCTCAAGAAATAAAAGATATATAAGGGAGATCAATTCATTAGGTGATCAATGAATAGGAAATAAATTAAAAATCTAAATATAAGAACAGCCATCACCTACAGAAAATACATCTATTATTCAAGCAACAAAATGTTAGGAGAAATAAAGCTACATTTAGAGAAGTAGCAAAAATATAATAAAGACAGAAATAGAATAGGAAGTCTACAACAATGAATAAGGAATATCGTCTATGTATCAGAAGACAGAGAATCATTAAGGAATAATAAATAAATTTGCATTCAGATAGCAGGGGTAGTAAAGTATGGAAGATAAATCATATACACCAACAAGGATATAATGTGGAGATATAAAAAATAAAATATGCAAATCTAAAGAGATATACACAGACCTAACAGAGATATGAATCAATATATGAAGACCATAATAAGGGAAGTAAGATTAATATAATTACATATTTATATGTTTATATATATATATATATATATATATAAGTTCATATCAATTAGAAATAAGTATATATGTGTGTATGTGTATACACACACACACATCTATATATAAAATATATATGGATATATTATATACGATCATGCAATAATGATGCTTGCAACAATTATTAATCTTTATTAGCAATTATTCATTTGATCTAATCCATTTGTTTCTCTTTAAGTTATATCTTCTGAATGCGTAAGCGATTGAAAAGAGAGAATTAAGTTTGAGAAGAATACACATTCAAAAACAAATCGGCCAGCAAACACAAAATCCCAGTGCATAAATTATCTTGTGATTGCATAATCGTGAATTAATATATTTGTCATATGAATCTGATTAGTTTATTATGTAGATATCTTCACCATGATGGGAGAAGGGAGAATTACAAAAGGGGTACGGTGATGGGGCCCTCTTCTAGGTACGTCACGTGGGAGGGGACAAGATGAGCCCACATGTGATGCAGAGCAAAGGAAGAAACAACAACACTTCAAACAATTCTCATTCAATCCCTTACGAAAATCACTTCAATTTTT
>VDFB02348022.1:0-17650 GCA_007258455.2 Sequoia sempervirens
TTTTTTTAAAATGAAAACCTTAGCAACAGTCAACAACGATGATTTTAGCAAAAAATCACCCAAAACCTGCAATATTATAATTTTGAAGAATGTTGAAAACCCTTGTCACTGTTGTACCTATGTTTTTTGTAAATAAAAAATTGTAAAAAAAATGTTTGAGAACTTGGCTAAAACCCTAGCTGGCACTAGAAGAGGCAGAAAATTGCCACGATTTTGAAAAAAATTCCTAAAAAACTGTTGCCTAGGTTCAAAAAATCTTGTCGCACACCCAAAAAGTAGAAAAAACCCTCAATTTTATGTGGAAAAATCAGCAAAGCACTTCAGAAAATCCGTCCCTGCTAGAAATAATCCTTTTGCGGATCAGCAAAAAACCTCACAAAATCACACTTACAAAACTAATTGTGTGACCTGAAATGGCAAGAAAAGCCACCACGATTTAAAAAAAATCGTCCAAAAACCTCTACAACGCCGTCACCCACGATTTTATACAAAAAATGTGTAAGAAACTAGATGAAATCATTGCGAAAAGTGACGAAATAGGTGCCCCTTTTTTTAAAAAGCCTTGGTGCAATTTTTGACTATTGGAGGTTGCGAATTTTTGCAAACAAACAATCCGCGATTTTCACTAAAAAATTGCAATGATTTGAATTGACAATAGGGTGCAAATTTCACTTTGAATTTTCCATGTGATTTCTAGTAATAAAAACCACAAATTAAAAAAATAAATCCACCAAAACCTTCAAGAAAAAAATTTCAAAAATTTCTTTCCTTGGCTGATCCGTACAACACCGTACAATTTCATACATACCCTTTTGATAATTCTTGCGCCATGAATACGAAAAAGAAATCACATTCATCGATCTCGATGTTTCACAAACTTGAGCTCTAATACAATAAAATAATTAAAAACATAGAGAATGATTACCAAGATATTCAATATTAAATGGAGTGAAAGTCTCTTTAAATAAGAGATTACAAAGATCTATCCCTAAAAGATAAGATTGACAACTAAGAAAAGAAAAAGAGAACTTAACTGAAAGAATATTCCTAAAGTCTATCCTAATGACTTACTTGACCATTATAAACTAAATATTACAATATTATTTTAATAGAGATGACAATCATGATTGTGAGAAAAGGTTTAATTACTCATTGGGTGGATAAGTGACAATACTTTGTTTAAAAATTGATTCCATTGAAACTTTTGTATGGGTACAAGAAATTATTTTAAATTATGTTACTATCATCATGGCATGAAAACATTAGAGGGTATTTATCCAAATCAGCTTTCCAAAAGGATGTGCAACTGGCTAAATGTAGAAGAGAAAGCTAAAACTTTATTGTTGGTCAATGGGTTGTTTTACAAGTTAGGGCCAATGCAGGTCTTAAGGTGTGTAATGTGAGAGGAGATTAGAGACATACTTCAAGATGAATAGGAGGGTCTTGCTATAGGCCATAAGAGACTTGGGGCTACAACCCGAAAGGTGCTCTTAGTAGAGGTATGTTGGTCAACACTACATTGAGATGTAAAAGAATGCATAATGGGGTTTGATACATGCTAGAGAATTAGTAAACCACTAGAGAGAGACTTTATGCCCTTTTCAACATTTCAACTACAAGAATTATTTGAAAAATAGGGATTGGACTTCATCATTTCGTTAAAGATAAGTAAACTGTAAGATACATTTGTGTAAGTACATTTTGGTCTTCACAAAATACTTGATTAAGTGGGATAAAGGGCCTGGGTTGACAATGATGATGAAAGTACAACCCCATTTATCTATGAGTAGGTAGTTACTAGTTTTGGTATCTCAACACAAGTCACAAGCAATAGAAGTGGCCATTTTGTCGTGTAGTAACCATCCCAATTTTTTTTGAAATTTTCAATTGAAGCAAAGCTACAGTGTGATGCCCTTAACACTTTCTGATCACCCAACTCTTGAAATGGGTGAGGTGAGAGCATATGTTGTATAGGACCACGCCTAATTATTTAAAAAGGTAGCACATGAAGTGATATAATCAACTAAAGCACACAAGGTGGCAGAGCCAACCAAGTCTACACTTCTTCAGTGGAGTGTACTTGATGCAAGAAATTGAAGGGGAACACACTAGGCAATAGAGCCAACCAAGTCTGCACTTCTTCAGTGGAGTGTGGTTGATGCAAGAAATTGAAGGGGGAACGCACTAGGCATTAGAGCCAACCAAGTCTACACTTCTTTAGTGAAGTGTGCTTGATGCAAGAAACTGAAAGGAAACACACTAGGTGGCAGAGTCAGCCACTTCTACGCTTATTCAGCAGAATGTGCAATTAGTAGTAAGATAGCCACAAAAGGTGGCAAGCCATCCTTATCTATGCTTATTCAATGGAGTGTGCAACTACATTAAAATGCAAATATGAAACTACAGGCGGTAGTACCATCTAGGGTATTACAAGATATCAATTTGCTACTAATATAAGATTTAAAAATGAGTAATGGCTGCAAGTAAGATCTTATAATAATCTGATCCAAATTGAGCAATACTGCTGCAATAATCCACAATAAGCCAAATAATATAGATAACCAGTGTATTCAAGTAGCCAACATGAAGTATACCTCTGATAGATGATATAAGTGGCTTATGTGGGTCTGATAACACTCTTCTCTTGCTGTTAAATTGGCAAATTAGAGTTGAACCCCTTCTGGTAACACTCAAAATTCACTGCACAAAAGCATATCAACACTACCCAACTGACACATAAACTAATACACACTCCACATCCCTCTAATTACATAAAAAAACATTGGAAACACTTCATATCAACTGGTATACACCTTTCAAAAGTTTGCAGGTTCAAGTTAGAGTTTGATTGCAGGTCCAGCGGCTGTATAAGAGTAGAAAACCCCATCACACACACATTGTAACAGGTTTCTCCAATGCACAAAGAGGCGGTAGAGTCAAAGGAGGCCTGGGTGCCACCAATCACACCCAAAACCACAACAATAAGACAGTGACCAGATTGATATATCTCACGACCTCCTCACAAGTAGGACTCAACATGTAGTACGACCTCTATAACATGTGTCTCATGCCCTTTTAAGCTGGAACAGCCTGCAATAACTTGTCAACGAAAGCCAATTGACTAATATAAGAACCCTGGTGGTTCTCAACCCCGAAACCCTGACTAAGAATGTTTGTTTTTACAAGTTTGTATTTTTTTTGTGTTTTTTTGAAGTTTTCAGACAAAATAAGAGAAGCTGCGATTTTACTAATAAATGCTAATAAATTTGTAATAAATTAAAATGCATAGAATAGGCTCAGATCTTGATCATTTATCATAGGCGCATCATTTTATTGAAGATTCAGAGCATTTACAATATAGAAATATGACATATGAATAAAATATAAATTTATTTCAAAGAAACCTGGTTTTCCCTTGCAGCCGCCTGAAGCAATGATGAAGATGTACGGCTGAATGAAATGCGTCTCTGGTCTCTGAAAAACAATGCTGAACCTCTGTAAACCCTAGGCGCACCCAAACTGATGGATAGAAGCTGAGTTCTGAAGGTTTCCACTGGCAGATGAGAAGGTACGGCTTGCTGGTACAGAAAAGTACGGCCTACAGCAGCAGCTTTAAATATAGTACGGCTTCTTGAAAGATGTGCCAAATCTCTGATTAATGACCTCTGATAAAGTCGCCTCAATCAACTGGTGAAAGATCTCTGTAAACTCCGTCTGGAATCAATCCAATAAGCTCAATCTGTAACCTCTGTGTGAAGTCACCAAGATGCAATTTTCAACTGGTATTGCACAGTCTCAGTATGCCAATCTCTGAAGAGGTATCGTTCTCCAGAAATGAATTGCCTGTTGAAACCCTAGGGTTTTGCAAACTCCAATGCTCAGAGCAAAATAAGACAAAAGTTGAATAACATATCATAATAATTCGATTTTGTCTTTCCTGTGAATATATACTTCTCTTGAAAAATTCGACCCACAGCTCTTTTTAATAATCATTTAAATAAATGATTAATTATTGCACTTTTGACTTAGGAGAAACTCATTTAATAATTGGCGCCTTTATTAATGAATAATAAATATTCATTATATCAAATATTAATACTTTATTATAAAGTATAATAAATACTTTATAATATGCCAATTTAATTAAATATTTAAATAATTAATAACGTGACTTTAATATAAAGTCAAAGTATTAATTATTCCATTAAACCATTAAATACTCCAATATTTCTCCGTCTGACTGTCAAACTGAAGAACTGGGTCGACTCTGAGCTGAATAGTTGAACCAGGTGCCCTGCCCAAAATAGCAGCTTCTGCCTGACCTAACTTTCTAAAAATAGAAAGTTTCTAAAAATCCACTCTGAAAGATTCTGCGAAGGCCCAACCTGAAACAACTGCAATACTGAAGCTACAAAACACTGAGTAACTGCCTCAGATGATCCTCTGCACACATCTGTCAGCCTACGAGGATCGAAATAATAGGCTAACCATGTCACCAGCTGCGATGACTAGGATGGGGACATCACAACTAACAAAAGTCAATAAATAACTACAAATATGATACAATCATCATAGGCAGCCAACATAGGGTATAGCTTGAAGGTGGTATGGCTTACTGGAGAGGTACAACCACCATATGCTATCAAGCTCACTTCAAAACCCTCCAAAATTCATGGAAAGATAAGTCAACAAAATCAAAACACATAAAAAATGTCCATCTTCAACCATAAACAATTGGAAAACTTCACTTGTAGGCGCAATTGTGACTTCTGAATGAAATCACTAGGTCCAACTAGGAGGGTTTTCATCCTCAAAATTGGTATTTTCAAGAGGGTTTTTGTCCTCAAGAAAATTAGAGATGAACATAGGCTTTTTCATATGCAAAAGCAAATATCATAATGTGTCTAACCTCTACAATGAGCTCACAACCTCCTTTTATAACACACTAGAGAAAATAAAATATTACTTTCCTCTTTTCACTCCAAAAGCTCTTTTTTCAAATTGAATGATAATCCTTTATGTGAACAAAGTCCCCCTTGTGCCTAGTGTCCCTTGAAGGTACAACTTAAAACACTTTTTATTAAATAATTATACCTTAGTTGCCTTTTTGATTTATCCTCAGGATAATTTAAGTTATAACTATTTAATAATTTAATTATTCACCCAAGTTGCGAAAAGCATCAAAATGAGATAAATATGAATTTTTGACCATACCATAATGTTTCTGAGGACTTAGGATGATGAGTTGTAACAACTTGGCATCAATTTAAAAATAGCCTGCTTCTCCAAGAAGTGTGGAGAGCTCCCAAATGGATGGAATTACATTCTAAAAGCGTCGTAAGGCTTATCAAGATCACTTGAACTCATTGCCATGAACAAAATTATTGCTTGATCAATCCTGTGCTCTCCAAGAAAGCTGGAGTTCTCCCTTGCCCACCAATTAGCCTATAGGAGAACTTGGAAAATAGGCTAATTGTTCTCAAACTGATTATGCTTGAGAAGGGGACATTACATGTCAATTACGTGATTTCGTTGGTGACAACAAAATTCTAAATATTTTGCGTTTTCTCCAGCATGTACTAATTGTTGCAAGTATGAAGGTGTTGTCATTGATGTCAACAAGCTGGTGTTGTCATTGATGTCAACTATGTGTTGAGGAAGAGTGTTGCATGATGAAGATGTCGAGGATATTGAGAAAATTGTGAAAAAGAGGGAAACAGTTTGTTGCCTTGTTTGTGCATGTATAGTTGAGATATTGAGGAAGTGTTGTGAGTACATAGAGCTATCTTTATGTTGCAATATTGTGTTGAAATGATGTAATGTGCTGAGATGGTGTCTTTGGTGCTTGGTTTCCAAGTGCTTTTGAAAAAACTTGATAAATAGAGAAAACAGTGTTGTGCAAATGTTCAGAACGTGCTCCATGTTTCTTCTGTTTTGATTCTATGCCTGTGCAGATCTGATATGTTGTTCAAGGTTGTCAGTAGTTGCTATATACAAAGTTTGGGTTTCTGGATCGTTGTGCAGAGTGAGATATGTTCACCAGTGTGTGAACTAGGTTTTCAGTGTTATTTGCTGTGGTTTGGGAGAAATGTATTTGCTCTGCATTTCTCTGCAGTTTGGTTTTAGGTTGTGCGGATTTGGGAAGTTGTTTATGTTGATGGTATGTTTTAGGACTTAGGATTTCTCATGATTTGGTGTAGTACAGTGTGCATTTCATGCGTTAGCAGCGATGTTGCCATCGATGCCTTTAGCTTAGCTATTCTTTATGACGCAAGCTGATGAAGTCTTGCCAGTATCTCAAGTGGTCTGCGGATTGTCCGGAGATCAGGTAAAAGATATTTGTGTGGTCCACGCGGTCGCCTTGATTAAGCAGGGAAGCGCGGTACTTACCGCTTTATGGTGTTTCAGCACGGTAATGGCCAACCGGGTACAACACCGCTACGGTTGCTTTGGAAGTTTGCGTGGCTGTGGTTGAGGTGTGTGTTGGGTGAAAATTATAGTGTATCAATCTTCATTTATCATAATAACTGGACTTCAGCCACAAATTTATGTGGAGATGTGAATCTCTTCCTCTCTAGTGCTGAGGCTTCCTTTCTTACCGCTTAAGAGAAACAATAGTAATCACAAAAGTAATTACACAATGTACAATTTAAATTCATGGAGGGGTAGAAAGCATATCTTATCCTTCTTTTTCGTGAGAAGATGTTTACAATTTTCACGGTTGAAGTTCCAAATTTTGATAACTCAAACTAACAACTAGCAAAGACGCTACCATCTCTATCTGCCAAAGCCGGGCCGTAGAGATACCAGTAAGGATTAATAACAAACAAATAACCAAAAGGAAAGCTCACGGCTGCCACAAAGTCGCCCAGAGCTTCACCGTTGATCTTGTAGACGCATCAGGCTTGCCACGCTAGAAGCACAAAGTCTTCTTTAGACTAAATAAATTTTGAACAAAGATGAACGACATAAGCACAAAGTCTTGTAGATCATCCAACAAGAGTATCAATTAGCACAAACGATTACAAGCACAAAGTCTTGTAGATCCTTCGACAAGAACATGCAAGAGCATGAATGATTATAAGCGCAAAGTCTTATAGATCACTCAACCAATGATAAACAAAATAACAATGCAATCTAAATAATAGATGTAACGCAAAGTTTACATCAACCACTTAGAGTCTTTCAGATTCCTCGAACTAATCACTACCAAATCAAATCAACTTACAAAAGTATCGAATCCAACGCAAAGTTTGGCTTGCAATCCTTTTCTTTATTGATTGAATCTCATTCACAAAGCATGAATGCAAAGTTTCACAAGTTTGCTTACAAAAGGGCAGCACTTCGTTGCAAAAGGCTAAAAGATCCTTTACAATGAAAATCCCTCACATTATATAGAAAGAGGGATGAGCAAAAGAAGGAAAGAGATTGAGAAAATCAGGGAGAGTTAGGTGAGCGATTTTAGGAGATCTCACCTAACTTTGACCAAAGTCAAAGTGTAATTTGTTTTGAAAATATTACATCTTTGGACTTGGTGTAATTACAATTTACAAAATGACATTCAAAAATGTCGAGAAATATTTACAAGATGCATAATGGGATGCACCGGAAATTTCTAACACTGGAGAACAAAGAAGCTTTTTCATTTTCTTTTGCTTTACGCTGAAGTTCATATTTCTTCCTCGCCCCCGCTATGAACTTTTATTTGGGAAGAACTAAGACTGTGTATGATTATCACCTTTCTAATCATCATTTGACGCAGACCGGAGAGAAACCCGCAAGGATGGTGAATCACCGTGCTAGTTGTTAAAAAGCAGTACTGCGCCGCAGTTTATGAAATCCATGTTGACAAGCCGCGGAAACTTGTTAAACTGGCACCTGGAAAACGCATGAAGAAACCAACTGAATGGAAATAGAGCAAAATTTGAAGAGATCTTCAAGATAAACCTGCTTAAAAGCGTAAAGGCGCAATCTACCCATTGCATCAAAAATGACTGTCTGGAAGAAAAGTGCAAAGGTAAGTAATTCAGTCTATTGCACAAAAAATCGACTAAGTCCTGAAGAAAATGCAGCTGCGCTAAAATCTTCAGCCCATTGCACAAAAAATGACTAAGTCTAGAAGAAAAGCAGCAAGCAGGTGAAAATCAACCATCAAGACAAAAAACGAATAATCGGGAAAAGATTGTGAAAGTGGGGAAAGGGCGCTTGTAAATCCACGCCTTACATCCTCAAAGAGTAACTGACTTTGGATGGGCGCCAATTTAGTGCTCCTAGACTTTCAGAAGTTAGAGTAACATTTCGGGAGATAGGTGAATACGTCGTGGTTTAAATTTTAGCGCCCTTGCATTTCAGACATATTTTGGATAAAACAGATGTAGGGATGTATGGAAATGGCGCTCTGAGTTGGAAAAATTTGTCTGCATGGAGTTGCCATTAAAATTGGAGAATAAGGAGAAAGCAAGGGTAACAACTTACAAAGATGAAACGCGAAAAATGTTGGAGAGGGATGTCAAAAAACGTATTTGCAGTTTGAAGAAAACTCGCCCAGCATGAAGAGAGGAAGAACAAAAATTATAACAATGAAAATGGCGAATTAAAACACCTTTAAGCAAAAGAGAAAATCGAAAACCCAACTCAAGTCGAGCAATAAATTTAGGCACGAAAAGTGGCACGATTGACGAAAAACACGAAAAAGATGAAGAAACGCGCCAGGGCCAAAAAAAGTTTAAGTGTCAGGAAAAAATGTAATGGTGCTAAAATTTAGAGCTATTACATTTTGGAAAAAGTTCACTTCATGCAGGGGCGCTAAATTTTAGCGCCCTTGCATTTTCCAGACTTAGCCAATTTTGGCTTCAGGGCAGGAGCGCACTTTTTCAGTGCCACTGCATTTTTCACAATTTGCTAAGTACGAACAGTGAGACTTCGCGAAGGAGCTCGTTTCGAAGGTCTTCGCGAGGCGAACATGGGGGAATGCTATGAATTGACTATTCGAGACTTAGGAACGCATTTCGAGGTGGCTTGAAAATCACTTCGTTATGCGTGCTGGAACTTCACGAATCCTAGGAAACAGACAAGTTTCGTAGGGGGGTTATCCGTGGAACGAGCGCTGCTAGATTCCGTGATAACAGTGTGTTAGGACAAATTTGGGTCCTAACTAAGGATTTGTGAGGGTCGTCTTTATTCCTATCCATTGTGGGAATGTTTGGTTGCCGACCTAATTTGAAATTGTAAAGTTAAAGAATGTGTTGCCGACCTTGGAGAAGGTTTTCAAGGTTGAGGATGATATAAATAAGGGTGGTATTGTTGGAAGATCTTAAGATAGATGTGTGAGAGATAAAAGTGATGAATGTAGTGCAAATTTAAGCAGAGCAGTGCAAACTTCGAAGTGTTGGACTTTTGAATACAGTGAGTTAAAGGTGTTTGTAATCACTCAAACAAGATTGCGAAGGTGTTGGAGCTATTGTGGTGGATTCTATGTTGCATTGAGAAGTTGTTCTTTGTGTAACATTTCTCTTCTATCTTCTTTTCTTTCTGTGGCAGTGAGCCCTGGATGTGAGCTCTATTGGACAATGTGTCCTATTCTAGTAGTGAGCCCTTGTATTGGTTTTGCAATTACTTATATTGTGAGCTAATCCTCATTGTGGTTTTTTCCTCATTGGGTTTTCCATATAAATCTGGTGTTCTCTTGTGTATGGTGTTGTTTCTTTTTTTGTTATTTTCATTTCATGTTTAAACACTATAACAAAATAAGGGTTTAATGAATGCTTGTGGATCTAATTACTGTTGAGGGTTTTTGATGTTATAAATAGATACAACTGATTCACCCTCCCCCCCCTCTCAGTTGTCTTGTTCATTCAACAATTGGTATTAGAGCAAGGTTCCTTGAAGAAGAGCTTAACTGCTTGAGGTAGATCCGCAATGGCGAACAAGATAGAGAGCCCTAAGTTTGATGGCACAAACTATGCATTTTGGAAGACAAAGATGGAAGGATATTTGGCATTCTATGGGTATGAGATTGAAAAGGCAATAAGGACTCAATATGTTGCACTTGTGAATGGTCCAAGCACAAGTGACGAGATCAAGGCTCATGAAGTAAATTGTAAGGCAAGATTTATTCTTTTGAATAGTCTTTCAAATTCTGAATTAGTAAAAGTTATGAATCTGAAGATTGCTAAAAATGTTTGGGATAAGCTAGAAAACATTTATGAAGGAGATGATAAGGTTAAACAAACAAAGTTGCAGAATTTGAAGGCACAATTTGAGACCTTGCGAATGTTTGAAGATGAAACAATTACAAGTTACATGTAGAGAGTTGATGAGTTAGTAAGTGCAATGAGAGGTCTTGGTGCACAAGTCAAAGAACCTAGAGTGGCAAAGAAAGTTCTCAGATCTCTTCTTGATTCTTATAGTGAAAAGGTTTCTGCTATTGAGGAAGTTGCAAATTTTAATACTTACTCTAGAGATCAATTGTTGGGTACACTAACTTCGTTTGAAATGAGAAAACATGGTTGGAGAAATGGTACAAAAATGGAGACTGCTTTCAAGGTTGGAAAATAAAAAAAGGTTGAAGATTCAGATGGAGAAGATCTTGATGATGTGGAAGCTAACTTTGTAAGAAGGATGAAAAAGGGCATCGGTAAGTACAAAGGTAAACTACCTTTCAAATCTTTTAGCTGTTGAAATATAGGTCACTATGCTTCAAGATGTCCAAATAGAGCTGTGAACAATAAAAGTAAGGAGAACAAAGGAAAGATGATTAAGAGAAGTTACTATGTTAGAGAAGATGCTAGTATTTCTGATGATGAATCTAATTATGGAGATGATGATGAATGCTTGCTCTTAGCTTTAACAAATGAATCTACTTCTGCTAACTCTAAAAGTTGTGTGAAGGAAAGTGTTCTGGAAAAGAAGGATAAGATTGAAGGTACCTTGGTATCTACTTTTCATGCTAGACAGGATAAGAACTATTTGGTTGTTGACAGTGGTTGCTCCAATCACATGACCGGAGACAAAACTAAGTTTGTTAAACTAGAAAAGTATGATGGGGGACTAGTTAAATTTGGAAATGATTCAGGAACTAAAATTTGTGGAATAGGTTCAGTTAGTTTTGATGGCAGGCATAATACTGAAGATGTCTACTATGTTAAAGGTTTAAGGCATAATCTTTTGAGTGTTGGAGAAATGTGTAGCAAAGAGAACAATCTTGTGTTTCAAGATGATACATGTGAGATCAGAAAAAGGGTTTGGAATTGTGATTGCTACTGGTAAGAGGACAGATGGAAATATCTATTAGCTCAAGGGTGCTGATGGTCATTGCTTTATGATTCAGATTAATGATGGTTATGGCACTAGAGGATGTGTCACATAAACTTTGACAATATGGTTAGAATCAGTCTAGTTAATGCAGCAAGAGACCTACCAAGAGTCACAAAGCCTATCAATGCTGTTTGCAAAGATTATGAATTCAAAAAACAAACAAGGAGTAGTTTCAAAGGAAAAGTATAATCTACTACTAGACTACTGGAATTGATACATACAGATGTTTGTGGTCCTACAAGGGTGAGAAATCTTCAAGGTGACAGGTATTTCATGCTTTTAATTGATGATTACTCTAGAATTGTGGGAGTAAATGGTGACTCCCCAATAGCCCAAGGAACAGTTGCTAGATCAATGAGTTGTTAGCCATGGGACACATTAGACCTAGCAAGTCACCTTTAGCTTCATCGGTTGTATTGGTGAAGAAGAAGGATGGATCACTTCGGATGTGTATAGACTACCGACAGCTCAATAAGAGGACGATTAAGAACAGGTACCCTATACCATGCATCGATGAGTTGATTGATGAGTTACACGGTGCTATCTTCTTCACGAAGATTGATTTGAGATCGGGGTACCACCAGATTCAGATGAGGGAGCAGGATATTGAGAAAACCGCCTTCAGGTGTCATTGCGGTCACTTCGAGTTCTTGGTTATGC
The DNA here is from genome assembly GCA_007258455.2 of Sequoia sempervirens. Lineage (NCBI taxonomy): Eukaryota > Viridiplantae > Streptophyta > Pinopsida > Cupressales > Cupressaceae > Sequoia > Sequoia sempervirens. Next base: position 11,977 of record VDFB02348022.1, read on the forward strand.
CCTTTGGTCTAACCAATGCACCTGCCACCTTTCAGGCTACTATGAACAGAGTATTCAGTTCTCAGCTGCGGAGATTTGTATTGGTCTTCTTTGACGACATACTGGTATATAGCAGATCATGGGAGGAGCATTTAGCTCACTTAGATGCAGTTTTGGGTATCTTGGCTGATGAGTCTTTCTATGCCAAAGAATCAGAATGTGAGCTAGGTATGGAGGGATTCTTTGTCACGGGGCACATCATTCGGTGCCAAGGGAGTGAGTATGGACCCGAGAGGAGTCAGAAGGATAGTTGAGTGGCGGTACACGAGAACATATGCAGCTCGGAGAGGTTTCATTAAGGTTTGTGTGCTACTACAGGAGAATTTGTTAGTGGGTTCTCTCCCACGTCCGCGCCCTTTTACTTCTTGCGACTTGACGAAAGGGAACTTTTACTTAGTCTACCAGTAGCGAGGGAGTGCTTTAGCGGTTTGGGCGTCATGACTTCGTATCGGTGCTAACATTGCGACTTCTGAAGTCATTTGATTTATTAATGATGCTTGGGGAGGGCATTGGTGCGTTTGATCACGGAAGCGACATCCTATTGCTTTCGAGAGTAGGAAGCTTAGGGGTCCTGAGAGATTCTACAGCATATATGACAAGGAGATGTTAGCCATTATGCACGCTTTGGCTAAGTTCAGGCAATACTTGGTGGGCAGCAAATTCAGTGTCCGTACAGACCATAACAGCTTGAAACACTTCCTTGGACAGCGAGACCTGAATGAGAGGCAGCAAAAATGGGTCAGCAAATTGCAGTCGTATGACTTTGACATGCACAATGAGGGGAAAGCGGGGAATCGGTATGGCTACGGCATGCTTGTCTCGCAGACCTCAGTTGAATGCCATGGCACAGATCACAGAGGATTGGAGGCATCGGATTATTGCTGAATATGCTAAGAACCCATGGGCTTCTAGCATCGTTGACAGGACAGAGCAGGATGATAGGTATACTATTGTAGATGACTTGATCATTTACAAGGGGCGGATTTTGTTGGTTCCTGACTCTGAGGTGAGGGTTACAGTTTTGAGAGCCTTTCATGACCTTCCTATGGCGGGCCATCCCGGGTACTATAAGACATATAAAATGGTTCGGGAACGGTTTACTTGGAAAGGGCTGAAAACTGATGTGTTACGGTATGTTCGAGAGTGTTCTGTTTGCCAGCAGAACAAGCAGGAGCACACTTATCCTGCTGGATTGCTCCAGCCACTTTCGATACCTGATAGGAAGTGGGAGTGTTTATCGATGGACTTTATCACGGGTTTGCCGAAAGCCCAAGGTAAAGATTGCATCTACGTAGTGGTTGATCGGTTGACTAAATATGCTCATTTCTTCCCAATTACTACTACCTTCACAGCATCGCAGACTGCAAAGCTCTTCTTCAGAGAGGTATTCCGGTTGCATGGGTTGCCTCGGACGATAGTCAGCGATAGGAAACGATGGGTTCTGTGAAACGCTTTTGGCGGGAGTTGTTGGGCTACGTAAGGACGGCGACATCGGCGAGCACCGACTACCATCTGCGAACGGATAGGCTGACGAAATTATGTCGAGTGGGTGGAAAGGTTTACTGCGTAATTATATAGGCGGGTGTGAAACTTAGGTGAGTGGATATGCGCATGCGTGTTGCTGAACTCACCACATGGCGATACGGAATGACCCTTCGCGCTGGCTTTGTATGGGTATGAGAGCCCAACCTTTTGGTTTGATATTGAAGCGTGTGAAGTCTTGGGAAGTGCAGGGGATATGATGCAGAGTCAGGAGGACATTTTGAGGTCTCTCCGAGACAATATCCAGCGGGCACAGAATCAGCAGAAGCAGTATGCTGATCAGAAGAGGGTTGAGCGTACTTTTGATGTGGGTGATATGGTGTACCTTATGTTGCAGCCGTATAAATCGGTCTACCCTACTAACGGAAGAGTGGAAGCGAGAGAAATTTGAAGCCCTCGCTACCATAGAGACCCATTTGATGTTGTCGCCTTGAGTGGGGCGGGTTGCTTATAGAGTTGGACTTACCGGTGATAGCAAAAGGTTCACAATGTGTTCAGGTACATAGCCTAAAAGGGCATTGGTGTATGTGATACCCTCTCGGTTTTGCCACCCCACTTGATGGCGAAGGAAATTGATACTAGTACACGAGGCCATCCTGCGAGAGATGAGGGCGCCGGGCCGAGGTGTCGAGAATACAGTCAGAGTGGAGGCGCAGTTGAGGATTCTTTCGTGAAGTGGAGAGGAGATTCTGACATCGAGTTGAGATTGCTTGAGGACAAGCAATTTCGGGGAGGAAGCGGTATGATGTCCCCATCTTGAGTGGCCTTATTTGGATATGGTTAGCCTATCATTTTACTGATCCTCCTGGTAAGCCAGATGTAAGAGGATCAAATTAAGCTGATTCGATGTTTCGTAGCCGGTGTTGCGGTTGTTTGATTGGGTCTTAGCGAGAATCTTTGAAATAGTTTTGAGACTTTTCTATTTTAGAAAGTCGGACGGTGAGATTACTTACTATTTTTAGGCGAGACACTTGGTTCAGGCTGGTTGGCTTCGAGTCGACTCGGTTCTTAGGTTGATAGTGAGGATGGAGAAATAAGGGTATTTAATGATTATTGAATATTTAATATTTTTTGACTTTATATTAAAGTCCTTTATTAATATATTTAAATATTAATAATTAAATGGTATATTATAAAGTATTTTAATAGCATAATAAAGAAATGATATATTGATATAATGAATAGTATTCATTAATGAGACGTCATTTAATTATTATTTTTCTCCTAAGTCAAAAGGACGAATTTGATCATTTTATTTAAATGATTATTAAAAGGTGAGCTTGGGTCGAATTTGTAAAAGGAGTTATTTATATTCATTGAGGACAAATCGAACCATTATGATATGTTATTCAAATTTGTCTTCTATTTTGCTCTGAGCATTGGAGTTTGCAAAACCTAGGGTTTCAGCAGACGAATCGATTTTGGAGAACGATACCTCTTCAGAATCTGACATACTGAGACTGTGCAATACCAGTTGAAGATTATCTTCTTGGTGGCTTCATTCAGAAGTTGCAGTTGATCATATTGAATCGATTTCAGAAAGCATTCAGGGATTTATCATCAGTTAACAGGGGCGACCTCTCAGAGATTGTTCTAACAGAGATCTGGCATCATTCTCAGTGGGCCGTACTTTATTTATTGCTGCTGCAGGTACAGGCCGTACTACTGCTGAAAGGCCGTACTTTTCATTTGCCAGTGGGAAATCTTCAAATCTCAGCTTCTGTCAGTTGGACTTGGTGCGCCTAGGGTTTACAGAGGTCCAGTATTGGCTCTCAGAGTCCAGAGATCCCTTTATTCATTCAGCTGTACAATTTCATCATTCCTCCAGGCTGCTGCAAGGAGAATCAGGTTTTTTTTATGAAAATAAATTCATTATTTATTCATCTGTCGTATTTTGATATTGTAAAAGCTCTGGATAATCAATAAATATGTGCGCCTATCTTCTCTGAGCAATCTCAAAGCCTATTCTTTGCATTTAGATTTATTTTGAATTTTTCAAGCATTTATTTAAGAAAATCGCAGCTTTCTTGTTTTATGCAAAAACCCTAAAAAACACAAAAAAATACAAAACATACAAAAACCTTCAAACAAATCAGCATTTTAGTTAGGGTTCCGGGGTTGAGAATCACCAGGATTCTTACATTCCACAAGAGAGAGAATGGCAAGAAAGCTTGCTTTAACAATGCAAGATTGAATATTGGTTGAATATACTTGAATGTACATGAGAGGCCTTGCTTATAAAGACAAGGTTGAGAGATAGGAATAAACAAGATTATGGCAAGTGTCTTAATTGTATAACATGAGACAACTAACAAACTAACTACCTAGGAATTAATTAATAAAGCTAGATAAGATAAGTTCTAGAAAATCCAACTAAGACTTCTAGAAAGAATCTTATATCCTAAGTAAACTTAACATGTGAATATGTCCCCTAATTACCTAGTGAATGAATTAGCCAGGTTCAAGACATATATTCCCACCAACACCCCCCCTTAAGTGCAACTTAGGGAGAAGATTAATATGCAAACTATGCAAAGATGAAGATGAAGGTGAAGATGGGTCTTGGCTACTAGGCCATGTTAGGTACCCATTTACAAATGCAAATGCAATCAATCTCTCACAAACGGAGAAAAGGAGAAAACCCAATGGGACAAAACTCCTCTCCAAAAGAGAGAAAACAAACAAAACAAACATGATGTATGGAGGACTCAATGATACCCCCCAAGGACTACATCCATTATGTATGTACAATCAATTACCCCCCATAAGAGGGAAATAGAGAGATGAGATATCCCCCCCACAATGTATGATCTCTTGCAAGTATGGTTAATGTCTGAAGACAAAACATAATCCAATGCCCACAAACAATGTTTCTTCCCTTAGGAAGAAGATACACCAAGTACAAATGCATGAATGCTTCCCATTCTGGATAGGAATTGGTAGGAAGAGGAATCCATATGTATGAAGATTTTGTCTCTGAAATTTGCTCGTGTTGCCAAGTTCTTGGATGAAGATGATGCCACAATTCAATCAGGTACATGCCCAATCACAACAAACTGTGACAAACCAGGAACCAATGGAAACTGATCTTGAACAAGCTCCAAAGACAAACATGAAGTGACAATAGTGGATCCATGACTATCATCAAATATGAGAGATAGACATTCAAATTGGTCCTCCAAATCTGCAATGTGAGACTCCACAAACAAAGAAGCAATGTTTGTCAAATAGAAATCCCAATCAGGAAGACTATTAGATACCTGTTGCAACGAATCACTGGTAGTACTCAATGACTCATCAACAGAAGATGAAGATGTGATCTCAATTGGAGAAGTAGGAGTTGCAGGAGAAGTCTCTGGATCATCAAGACGCTCAAGTTTTGCATCATATTCAAACTCCTCTAAGGTGTCATCATCATAGGGTATGTTGTCAACATCATCAAGTGGAATGAGGCAATTTGAAGTAGGATCATCTAGAAATGGAGGCTTATGTGGATCTCCAAATATCTCCCAAACTTTGGTCCAAACTTTGCGTGGGCATGACATGTCAGAGTGTTGTACCCAAACCAAATAATTTTTTGCTTCATTAAGGCATTTTGCTTAAAATAGTCTAAACCTTGTAAAAATGATGTCAAAAGTTAGTTTTTGGGAAAATCAAGTATGGGATTTTAGTTAGTTTGATGTCAGGAAGATATTGGTAAAATTTGAAAAAAATGAAAATTAGGGTTTCTAGCACCCTTGTTTTTAGGTCAAAAACCCTAAAAATTGAAACTTGTCAGAATTGACTGAAAATTGTTTTGATTGGTTTATTTTGCTTCATGATCACATTGGTGAAGTCAAATTCAGTTAAAACCCAGTTTAAGTTTGGTGGGCAGTTTTTGTTTTTTTAGATGGAAAGTTAGGAGCTTTGAGGTCATCAATGGAATATGGCCAGAGACCAGGTGTCAAAATTTGAGCCTAAAATGCTCAAATGAAGAATCTACGGTGAGATAAGTTCAAAATGGTGCTTCGTCTCGGAGGGTATTTTTCCCTGGGATGAAAATCATCAAAAATTTTCAAACTCTAGAATAAAAGAGCCCCTAGAGGCCAGGGGC
>VDFB02348023.1:0-14440 GCA_007258455.2 Sequoia sempervirens
TGATATGATCAAAGATGTTCCCAATTCTTGATTGTGGCTTCCAAAGATGAAGGATATCTGAATCCTGTTGAGGGAAGTTGAATCAATAATCCAAAATTTTGCTTGTGAGGTGCACTCCTAAAGTTTCGATCCCTGCTTTTGAAAAGATTTGTAAGTCTATTGAAGGTCACTGAAGGATTTGACTAGGGTGTGTCGAATATTCAATGGAAGGTTGTGGTATATTCTCAAACTCAAGAGGTTGATTAAGATTATGACGCTGAGATAGAGCTAATCTTTGATAATAAGCTTGAGTATCTAAAGGTTCTACAGCGTACTCGTCAGTGAATCCTCTAACGTAGTCTTGGTATCTATGGAGGAATTTGCGATAATGAAGCAAGACGTGTCGACTCTTATACAAAAATTCTCTTTGGTCCAAATTTTCCTTGTAACTTAAGTTCTTTTTGGGTTTCTTGATCCTATTGAAGACTGATTTCTTGACAAATTTGGTTGATTTCCACTTCCTCAACATGGGAGAGAAATATCATAAATTCGGGCCTGTGTAAAAATTTTGACAACAACCTAAGCGCTATTATGTTCCCTAAATGCGTTGTAGAAAGAGGTATATGCGCTGGAGAAAAAGTTAAATGCGTTGTAGAATACCTTGAATGCGCAGAAACAGACCTTAGATGCGTTAAACCAAGAAGCATATGCGCTAAAACAGTCCCTAAATGCGCTGGAAAATGACTCAGATGCGTTGAACCAACAAGTGTATGCGCTAGAACAGATTTTGTATGCGCTGCAGTTTTTCCTAGATGCGCTAAAATAGTTTTCCAAAGATAGTTTTTGACCAGTTTTGAAAATTTTCAGCTAAAATTTTTCATATTCATTTCAGATGATCTTTTATCTGAATTAATGTTCTTGAAAACACAACAAAAAATCTGATTTAAGTTGATCGTAACCAAGCACAGAATAAGACAAGCACAACTTAAGTTAGGCTAGGACAATATCCGCTAGATTCCACATGGGTTTCCCCAACCGCATATCAGTAGCGTGTGAATTCAGAAGCTTGGCTGCACGAGCTCCCCCTTACAGTGCACTCTCTTCTCAGGCCAACCAAGCTTCCAACCCCCATGAAACTCCCATGGCAGATTGATCACCTCTACTAAAGACTGCGAAAGTGTGGAAGGCTTCACACCGACCGATGCTGGACTAGCAAATAGAAGGTTTTTGGCTTTCTAAACAATGGTATTTAATTCGGGACCCCCGTTCGAGTGGCCATACATGGGGCAAGAGATTAATCACCATTAAGGTGGCACTCTAGCCTGAAGAGGTTAAGCTCAATAGGGTTTAAGGGAGTGCAATTTTGTCTGTATGACACATCCGCACAAACAACCTTAGGTTTTCCCTTAAGGTTTACATTTATATACCGGTCGGGGGTAGCTTGGCTTTAGCTCCATTGCCAGTTTGAGTCGCGTTGAGGTGATGAAATCCCCAGGTAGGCCCAATTTCTAGAGTCAATAACCGTTTCTCTTACACCCAGGATCGCACAAGTGCACAAGGGGAGAGGATACTTCGATTATCAAGTCAAGGTTACACAGGGAAAAGTGGGTCTGGCTTTTTGATCACCTAGTTTGCACAAGGTGAGAGCATAGTCACCTACCACTTTCAAGCACAATCAAAAAGAGTAGACAGATTCATTTTAGATGCACCAAAGTCAAAAATGATTTAATCTAAGTGAAGATTTTGCTTCACAACAGGCATGGGGTTCATTTTAACTGCATGATAAAGATGTGGTGGCTACCCTAGATTGATTCATTTTAAAACCAACAAGGAAAAGAAAGAAATTCTGTCTATGGAAGGCGTCAGACTCAAAATCTCTGTTACAACCCAAATGCGCCAAAACAGACAGTATAAGCATAGAAAAATAACTCATATGCGCAAGAAAATAACCTAGATGCGCAAGAACAGAACCAAGATGTGCAAGAACAGACACTATATGCGCTAGACTAAAATGTAAATGCGGCGAATGATCTCCTATATGCACTAATTAAATTCCTGAATGCTCTTCAAAAATTCCCATATGCACCATTCTGTTCCCTAAATGCTCTTCAGAAATTCCTATATGCACCGAAACAGTCTTCATATGCGCTAAAGTACCTGCAAAACAAAAAAAAATTGAATCTCCCAGATGCACTGCCGAATGTCAGAAAACCTGCAAGAAAAACCTACAAGAAAACCTGCAAGAAAGAAGTCTAAAATGGGGGCATTGGGCCCCACGGTGGGCGCCAAAAATGTGATCAAAAAATATATGCGTAATGAAATAAATAAATACTATTCAAGCACACCAATAAGACATTGTATCAAAACATAAAATAAAAGGTGAGTAGATGCAAACTCAATATTCTGCTTCGATTTTCGTCCTATTGTCCTCTATCTTCAGTGTTTTCGTTGATTCCAGCTTTTGCTCTCAGATTATATGCTAGGCTCAACAAACTGTCTTCCTAAAGAATGAGATTTAAATATGATGCATGATGCAAGATTAAGCCATGATATGGAATAAGACTAAGATGATTGAAATAAGCATGATGCTATGATATTAGAATGCTAAATGAATTAAATGCAATGAACTCTAATTAATTGCCTATCCCCAATGCTTAGATTCACATAGGTATTTATAGAGTTTTTCGAAGGATTCTGATTGGCTGTCTTGATTGACAGTTGTGATAATTCCTGGCAGATCGAATGGCTGGAGATGGATGAAGCTGAAGAGAAAATAGAAGAAAACCTAAAAACAAGATTTTTCTATTTTTACGAAAGAGAAAAAGATAAGAAGATAAGAAATCATCTTTCTTTAAAAAGATAAAAGAAAGATTTAAAAGCTGATAAATAATGAATTAAAAATTCAATTATTTACTTATGGATGACATTCAACTTTTCTTAATTAAATTAGGTTTCTAAAGAAAGCAGAAGAAAGTTTTAATTAGGATTTTTGAAAAAAGCAGAAGGTCTCATATTTAAATAAAATATTTAATTATGATATGAGAAGAAAATAGAAGATTTCACAATTAGATAAAATATCTAGTTGTGATTTAGAAAGAAAGCATAAGATCCTTTAATTAAATAAGGTTTATTTAATTAAATTACTTTTATGAAATTAATTAAATGAAATATTTAATTAATTTAGAAGAAGAATTTAAAATAGAAGAAAGAGAGATATTTAAACTTAATTAAATCAAAAGATTTAATTTAAATTCAAACAATGATAATTAATTTAAATAAATAAAATGCATTTATTTAATTAATTAAGTGGACATATGAAAATAATTAAATAAAATAAATTTATTTAATTATGAAGGAAGAATAAGATGAATGAACAATATAATTAAATTAATGAAATTTAATCATATGTAGAAGACTTTTAGATAAATTAATTAAATAATAAATATATAATTAATTGTCAGGATTATAGACATGACCATTTTTATGTATCTGGAAGCTATCAGAATGTTTTTGGTATTTACAACATATAAAGGTTTCAAGGTTTATCAAATGGATGTGAAGTCTACATTTTTTAATGGAGAATTGGAAGAAGAGGTTTAGATGGAACAACTGGAAGGTTTTCAGTTGTCAAATCAACTGAACATGGTATGTAAGTTGAAGGAGGCACTATATGGTTTGAAGCAAGCTCCCAAACCTTGGTATGCAAGATGGGACAGGTACTTGATACAACAAGGTTTCAACATGGGATCCACAGATAGTAATCTTTACTTTAAATTTGAGGAAGATAAAATCCTGATAGTGGTTGTATATGTGGAAGATATTATCTTTGGTGTAAATGAGGCTATGTGCAAGAAATTTTCTTAAGAAATGCTTAAATAATTTAAGATTTCAATATTTCAGGAGATGAATTTCTTTCTTGGGCTATAAATCAATCAAAATGATAAAGGGATTAATATTGAAGAAGTTTGGAATGGATGACTCCAAATTGGTATGTATTCCTATGGTGACTGGTTGTAAATTAAGCAAAGCTAATGATTCACCTAAGGTTGATCAGAGCAAGTATAAATCTATGATTAGTGGACTGCTATATTTAATTGCTACCAGATCGGATATCATGCATGCAGTTTGTCTTGATGCTAGATTTCAAGAAGATCCTAAAGAAACACATGTTGCAATAATGAAGAGAATATTTAGATATTTAAGAGGTACACTGGATTATGGATTGTGGTATCCTAAGGATATTGATTTCACATTAAATGCTTATACATATGCAGATTGGGATGGTTGCGTTGATGATAGGAAAAGTACAAGTTGTCTCGCATTCTTTCTTGGATGTATATTGGCATCATGGTTGAGTAAGAAATAGGATTTAGTTTCTTTATCCACTGTAGAGGCTGAGTATATTGAAACAACATCATGGTATACATAGGTATTATGGATGAGACAAACATTGAAGGATATTAGAATTGTGTTTGACGAACCTATATCTATCTTTTGTGATAATACAAGTGCAATGAACATTTCAAAGAATCAAGTGATGCTTTCAAGGACAAAGCATACATCTATTTGATATCACTTTTTGAGAGAGAAGGTTATGTAGAATGAAGTGAAGCTTGAGTATTTTCCTACAAAGGATCAAATTGCTGACATATTTACTAAGGCTCTTCCTAAGGATACTTTTGGGTATCTTAGAGAGAATTTTGGGGTTATTGCCCCTCCTTTCTTGAACTAGATGCATATAGAGATGAATTGGTCCAATGGATCTATGGATCTATCTCTTTTCTAGACTGATGTTGGTGGCTACCTCTCAGGGGGAGTAGGTAGTATCACACGTTGTCATTGTGTTGCTGATTTGGTTAGGTGTACTCCTAAGGGGGAGTATTCAGAGTAGGTATTTTTGGTTCAGTGTCAAAGAGGGAGAAAAATTCAAAACATTTTATCCTTTACCATTGATGTCAAAGGGGGGGGAGAGAATAATGTGAAAAAAAACTTATCCACTCAGGGGGAGATGATCATGAGAAAAAGAAAGGTTTCAAGAATGTTGTGCAGGCTATCAAATCTAAGAGAAAAATAAAGAGAGTGTTCAAAACTATTGTGTGGTCTTTGGTGGCTTTTCACATCTTGTGTTTCCATCAATGACAAAGGGGGAGATTGTTGCAATAATGATGGTGTTATCATTGATGTCAACAAGAGGTCTACTGACTGGTGTTTTCATTGATGTCAACTATGGGATGAAGATGTTGAGGATATTGAGAAAATTATGAAAAGAGGAAAACAAGTTGTACATGTGTAGTTGAGACCTTGAGGAAGTGTTGTGAGTACATGGAGCTATTCTTTCTTTTTGTAGAGTCTAAAGATGAGTTGGTATGAAATAATGAGTTGAGATGATGGTTTTGGTACTTGGTTTCCAAGTTCTTTTGAGAAAACTTAACAAGTAGTGTAAATTGTGTTGTGTAAATGTTCATAGTGTGCTTTGGTATTGTGCTTTGTGTTCTTTCTGTGTTTATGTTATGCATGTGTGGATATTAAAGGTTATTCAAGGTTGAAAGAGGTTGCTACATTCAAAATTTTGGTTTTTGGATCATTGTATAGTGTGAGATATTTTCAACAGTGTGTGAACCAGTTGTTCAACAATGTTTTCTATGGTTTGGGATAAATGCATTTGATCCACGTTTATCTGCTCTTTGGATTCATGTTGTGCAAATCTGGGAATTGGATTATAAATATTTTATCTTTTTGTGTTCAAGTTTTTACTTGATTTGGTGTAGTACAACATAATTTTCATTTATCAGTATGCAAATAAGGGTTATCAGTTGTCTAGAGTTAAAGTATTTGTTGATGTGAAGCTTGGTTGAACTATTTGATGAATCTCAAGTAGTTCATGGATTGTTCTAGATTGATTTCAAGTAAATTATATATTTTTTAGACTGCAGGAATCGGTTGGGTATTTGTCCCCCTATTAACTATAGTGCACCTAGTAAACTTTTTTCACGTGACATACGATGTTGGCACAACATGCCCTCTGGTACCATGATTTTGGGGGAGACTAGACCTCTTGACCTCTTTCCTATAGTAGGATGCTTTATCCAATCGAGCTAGGCCCCCCATTCCATTTCAAGTAAATTATGTCTATAACTTTTGACTTGGTTTATGGAAGCATGTACTTAATGTTTATGGTGTTTTACATGGGTGTTGGACGACCTTGTGTTTAACACTCCATGATAGGCTTGTAGAAGCGTGTTGAAGTGTGTTGGATCTATTTGGTTCCTAATTAAGGATTTATGTAGGTTTCCTTTCATTCCTATCCACAACAAGAATGTTTGGGTACCAAACTATTTCAAATTTAAATGTATAACGACTAGTGGCTGACATTGGAGAAAGTTTTTTTAAAGTAGAGGTTGATACAAATATGTATGGTGTTGATGCAAGAGGGTGGGTGAAAGAGTAAGAAGCAAGATAGATGTGAAGATTGATGTGAGTAAAGTGTGTGTGATGTGAATTTGAGCAAAGTAGTGCAAACTTCATGTTAGGGTTCCTGAAGGAAGTGAGTTGAAGGCATCCAAAATATTTCATGTGAAACTATGAAAGTGTCCGAGCAATTGTGGTAAACTCTTTGTTGCATTGAGAAGTGTTTCTATGTGTAACATTCTTCTTCTATCTTCTTGTATTTTTTTTATGGCCATGAACCCTAGTTGTGAGCCTTTTTTGGACAGTGTGCCCTATTATGGCAGTGAGCCCCTTTGTACTAATTTTTCTATTACTTATATTGTGAGCTAATCCTCAACGTGTTTTTTACCTCATTTGGTTTTCCACATAAATTTGGTGTTCTCATGTGTATGGTGTTATTTTAGTTTCTATTATCTGCATTTCATGTTTAATCAATATAACAAAATAAAGTCTTAATGAATGCTTGATGATCTAATTATTGTTGAGGGTTTTAAAGGTTTAATTTGCTACAATCGATTCACCCCCCTCTCAGTTGTCTTGTTCATTTCAACATAAATTTCATATTACTGAGCTATTTTAAGATTCAATGTGTAAGTGATTCAAATTTTTAGTTGAAGTGTGACAAATTTTGAAAATTGGGAAAAACACTTCCATTTTTGAACATTTTATGGACCCAACTTCTTGCACCTGCCCTTTAAACAATCTTTGATATTTAGCTTGTGATTCATTCAATTCATATGCAAACTTGGGGCATATCTTGTGATTTAGTTGAAAGTATCATATCAATCTGGGCTATAAGCTTGTGAAAGACATAACAAATATATTCTCAAGGGTTGTATGTAATAAGTTGAGTGAAATGAAATATAATTAAACCTAATAAATGGAATAACATAATAAAATTATTATATATTGAGTTGTTTAAAAATATACTACAAAAAATAGCACAATCTACTATAGGAACAAAAAATTCTATGGCATGAACAGGGTAGTCTGTGACATGAACATAAATTATGTTTTGTAGAAAAAAAAATTATAACTATTTCAATCTAAACAAACAAGAACATATAGTGAAAAAATTATTTTCAAAGTCTATTTAGATGATAATTAATGGAAATAATACTTCAAAAATCAATTTCCATTTTATCTCACGATGCACACTTTGTTCACATGCATGTTTACGATAAAAATGATTACTAACAACAAAACACAAGAAACAAATTATGGAAAATCACAAATATAATCTAAGTACATACAAGATTAAATGAATATCACCTAGAATTCCAAAGAGTGGGCCCTCCTCTTGGTTTTTTGGGTGATAAGATAAGTTACTACAACCTCTTCACCAAAATAGACAATATAATTATATTGATTATATTTCTCTCATATCATTTTATTTGTCTTGTAACACACAAACTATACTTATATACATATTCAACAAGTTATCTAATAATATGAAAGAGTTATTTTTTCATGGCATATAATCAAAATCAAATGATTCAATAAACAAGATTTTTGCCTATGGCCACTCTTTATAAATCTATTTTTATAACTGCATGTTCTAATATTAAAATATTTAACAATATTTGCAAACAATTACAACTTCTTTCAACCCCCACCATTGTTACTCAATGATCTCCATTTTCCTGTGTACCTTCTTTCCATAGAATTTTCTTTCAACCTAACCAAATGGATTAATATTCCCATAAGTCAACAACTAGAGTGAATTTTATCTACTTAAAACATATTAAATATTTTTATATATAATAAAGTAATGGAAAAATAAGGAACTAAGGTGGATTTTGAATAGGTAGATTTTGGCATAGAAAGGACTTAAGGTTCAGAAAGTCAAACAAGTTTTTAACCTATCAACATGGTTTCATGAACTATTTAGGAATCATATGAGCTTCATTACAAATCTAATAAATGCATCTTCCATCACGCTTAGGGAATTCATCAACATGGGATTCACTATGTAGTAGGTACATGACTAGATTTGGTCAAATATATAGATTTTGATTGGGATGACAATATTGATGATCATAAGTCCACATTTGGCTACAAATTTAATCTTGGTTTATGCCCTATTTTTTAAACCAATAAGAAACATGTTATTTCTCTTTCTTCAACTGAGGCTAAGTATTGAGGTTATTTTAATATTACCATTGAGGCTATTTCACTTTAGAATATTCTAAGTTTGGATTTACCATTCTACAACCATCTATCTTTTGTGATAATCAAAGTGCCATATAAATCTTGAAAAAACCTATTTTAACATAGCAAACCAAAGACATAAATATCCATATGTAATACATCAAGGATTTCATTTAGGAGGTCATTGATTTCTGGTATTGTCTTAGAAGAAAGAAGGTTGCAAATATACTCACCAAACCCTTCACTAAAAGTATCAACATTTGCAACCTCTCTTGAGGGTATGGTACATTTATTTAGGGGGATCAATTGACCTTCTCTCTTTATTATCTCTTATGAGGGGGATTTCTCCTCACATGAGGTGTTGGCATTCATTCTTATCTTTTAGAGGGCTTTTTTTTATTATATTCTCTTTTAGGGAGAATTTTTGTTCCACTATTTTTTCTCCTTTTCTTTGTTTGTGAAAGATTTATTTGTACATGGGTATCTCATCAAGCCTAGTAGATAGGACCCATATTTTCATGTTTACATATATTATTTTATCTTTAAGTTACACTTAAAGGGGGTGTTGGTGTGAATAGGGCTATTACCTAACTAGCTCTACTATTGGGTCATTTTCATACCTTATCGCTTAAGTTTACTTATGAAACTTTTAGGGAATTTTTACTTCATGTCACATACCATAATATTAATACAATTATCATAATCCTATGTTGTCATATTTCTCACCTTGGTCTATATAATCAAGGGTCTCATACCATGTACAACATTCTATTTTTATTCTTTTATATGAATACAATTTATTTTTGTCATATTGATCTTTTGAGTACTTTGTGTTTTCCATTAGATTGTCTCTTACATTTACAAAACCTACAAACAACCTTCATCTTAAGAACCTAATATATAAAAGATGCAATATATGAAAACTTGGTTAATATAAAAATTTGGACCATTTTTACTTCTAATAAAGCCTTGAGATTGAAATAAGGCATTGATTTTATAATATCATTCCCTAGGAGATTGTTTTAAACCATAAATTGATTTCTTTAATTTTCAAATAAGGTGTTCATTACCTTCCTTAATAAAACCCAAAGGTCAAGAAATATAATTTTTTTTATGTGAATCACCATTTAAGAATGTACTTTTAACATCCATTTAATAAATGGGCCAATGCATATGAGAAGCTAAAGCAAGAACTAATTGGATAGTTGGCATTTTAACCACTGGAGAAAAAGTTTTATTATAATCTAGTCCTTCCACTTGGGAGAAGCCTCTAGCAAATAATCTAGCTTTAAATTTTTTAACCTCATTATTCGCATTGAACTTAGTTTTATACAACTATTTGCATGAATAATATTCTTTCCTTGATATAAAGGAACTAAATCCCAATTTTGATTTGCAATTAATGTGTCATACTCTTCTTGCATAGAATTTTCCCAGTGAGGTTGATTTTTAGTTTGTTCATAATTTTGAGGATTATTTTTATTCATAACTTTAGACTCAAAGAATAATTACAATAGTTTTCATTTCTAGTCGTAGATTGATTATTTCTAGCTCAAATATCCTCTCTTTCTTGCATAATTTTTTTAAACCATTTAGGATTTCTTTTATATGTAGGAGTATCATCACTTGAAGAAGAATCATGATGAGAAGGTTCAACATAATCGTATTGACTATCACTTTTACTAAGAGATGCATTAGGAGGATTTATAGGAGGATTATCTTCAATAACAAATTTATTTTGAGAAGATTCATTGTTATGCACTTTAGGACAATCATGAACACCATTTTTAATAATACATACATCTCTAGCAACTTTAACTTTGTTAGTGAGAGGATTATAAACTCTATAATATTTAGAATGCTCATCATACCCAACAAAAATATGATAAGAAGATTTAGAATCTAATTTTTTCTCTCTTTTGTTTAGGTTTATGAACATAAGCAATTGAGCCAAAAATTCTTAAATGCTTAATATTAGGTTACCTACTGGACCAAGCCTCTTTAGGATTTTAAAGCTTTTGTAGGATTCCTATTAATAATATAAGTAGCACAAAACATAGATTCAACCCAAAATTTATAAGACATTTGTTGTATGCAACATACATCTAGTCATTTCAACAATAGTTATATGCTTCCTTTTCACTACACCATTTTGTTGAGGTGTATATGGAATGGTTAGCTCATGTTTAATAGCAAATGACTTTAAATAACCATTGAAATTTTTATTCACATATTATTTATCATTATCAAATCTAAAAAATGAGTTTAAAACTAGTTTGTCTTTCAACAAATTTATGAAATTCAATAAGAATATCAAGAACTTGATCCTTTGAAGAAAATAGATCCAAGTTATTCTAGCATAATCATAAAAAAAATCAAGTGCATACCTTGATCCTTGTATGGAGTTATGCTCACTTACAAATTCAACTAATTGCACCACTCGTATTGAAAACATACACACTGTTAAATTTTCTACTATTGACATCTACAACCCAATCTAAACCCATAAATCTACAAATATAAAATGAATTCCTATCTCATTTAAAATAACCATGATATCATAAGGAAAATTTTGAAGTACCCTATAAACACTTGAATACCCTCTTCATTTCATCTCAATGTACTCATTCATGATTAGTCATAAATTGGATATGAAATCCCACTTTATGGGAAATATTTAGTCTTGTGCAAACCATAGCGTGCATCAAATTCCCACCTACACTATCATAAGGTAATCTAATCATATCCTCCATCTCACTTAGATTAATTAGAAACTAATCAATCTTTGGTACCACATCCTAATTTTTTTCTTAAGACCGTACAAATGTTTCTTCAACTTAAAAACCAATTATTATTTACCTTTTTCAATATAGTATTTTATTTATGCCATATAAATTGCTTCCTCCAAATCACCATGAAGGAGTGATGTCATTACATCCATATTATCAACCTTAAGATCATACATTGCAGCAAGAGACAATAATTATTTAATGGATGTTATCTTTTTTATTGGGAAGAAAATATCACCATGATTTATTCCCTCAACTTGAGAATTAAATTTTGCAACCACTCTTACCTTTTACTTTTCAACATTATCATTAACCCTATCTTAGTTTTGAAAAAACATTTGCATTAATAGGTTTTATTCCATCAAGTAAATGTACTAGGTCCCATTTTTTATTTTTCTTCAAAGTATCCATCCCCTCATCCATAGAAACCTTCTATGACTATGCATCATCCATACACATATCATCCTTTATATTCCTAGACTCATCAATGGTAATTATTAGAGAAAAAAATAGCTCTAAAATTAGAGGGAGTATGCCTATCTAGTTGTTTTGTTTACTAATTGAACCTCCTTAATGATGCAAGTGGAGTTTCCATCTCTTCTTCAAATCTCTATAAACTACTTGATATCTCATTCTCTTCAAGTCCTTTATTAGTTTCAATTTCAATCTTCTCATTTGTTGAGGTTAAACATTGGACCACATATTTATTTTCATCCTTCTTTGGTTGTAACATTGTGGAAGAAGACTTAACTTATCTAAACATAATGATACTAATATACAAAAATATCTTAGCTATAAGGTCCCAAAATTTGTATCATTTCAAACCAACACTATAGCTAATTAAAATACATTTTACAACCTTCTTCTCCAACTTTGATTTTTTTCCGTAGGCACATGTGCTATGCATCACAACCAAAGAATAAAATATGTATTAATAAGACATTTTTGATCAAAAAAACCTCATATGTGTTTTGTAAATAAGATTTGATGTAGGATACCTATTAAGTAGGTAAAAAGTATGAAAATTACTTATGAACAACACTTTTGTTATAGGTTGGCCCCATTGGGAATACTCCTAATCTCTCCATCAATGTCATGTTCATTATTTTTGCAACTCCATTAAACCAAGGAGTGTATTGATTTGTCTTATGTCTTTCTATCCCATGATCCTTATAGAATATATTGAAATATACCAAAAAAAAAACCAATAGCTATTATCATTCCTTATATTCTTAATCTTCCTACCAGTTTGATTCTATAGAAGAACCTTAAACTCTTTAAGATGACTAAAAACCAAATTTACATCTAAGAAAATATACTCATGTGTATTATTATATTCATCAATTAAAGAAACATAATATAAATATTTGAAAATTGAAGGAACATTAATAAGACCAAATACATTATAATGGATTAAACCTAAATCTCAACAATATTTATGAGAACTAGAGTAAAACTAAACATTATTTTATTTTACATATATACACAATGTTATAGAAATCAAATTCAAGATTACATTATTTCAACCCTTCAAAAAGGTTTTTTAATGTTCTTGAAACTTTCTCACCTATGTGACCCATCCTTTCGTTCCATAAAATTGTTTTATCTACTAGTAGATTAGTCTCTAAAGCATGGGAACTCTTAGGTACCAAGAAAATCATGACCATTTGAATTAGACACAACACACATATTTGTTTCTAGTTCTAATGGTGAATGTAAAGATTTTTTAGATCTCTTCACTATAGGAATTGAATAACAACTATAATAAATAATGTATGCATCTAGCTAAACACAAAGTGTCAATCTGAATACCCTTAGCAAGAACCATATCGCATTTAACCATCGTATACCCTCCACTCAAAAAAATAACTTGTACACCCACATAATTTATTTTACTTACATAAATTAGGTTCTATGTGAAAACAAGGATATGTAGTACATCAATGATTCCCTTTACTCATCCATTTAGGAGTCAAATAATGAATCTAACTCAACCAAAAATATTTAGAAAAGAATCATTCCCAAGGTACACCTTCCCACCATTCTATTCTTCATATTTGTACAACCCATTTTTTATGTGAATTCATGTGGAAATAGGCCCCAAAATCTCTCAACCATGCTCCTTTTTATGCATTATTAGTCAAGGTAATTATGAAAGCATCACCTTCATCCTAGGAGAATATACCAAAAAAATTGTCAAAATATACCTTTTTCTTCTTCTCCTCTTTAAAATCTATTCTTGTATGCCCAAGTTTGCCACAATTCCAATATTTTACCTTGAACTTCTAAAGGTTTTAGATCTCCCATGATATTTAGATCTATAATTATCTTACTTCTTATCCTTCTTACCTTTTTCTTTGAATCTTCCATGAATTTATTTTTTTTGGAAAAAGTGGCAAGTCACTAAATATTTTATTGAAATATAAGAGATTTACATATTAAAATCCTCCAATGCAGGTCTGGGCCACTAAATATTCCATGAATTGTTAGGGCCTCTTTAGCAACTCAAAATTCTTTCTTTATTTTTATAATTTATATATGACATTTTGTCCATGTTGAGCTTGGTGTTAGTGTTCCTAATGGCTATAACTAGCAAATATATAACCTATATATAAAATACGCCGAGATGTATCTCGAGGCGTTGAATTTTTTCAACTTTAATTTTTATTAAAGTTGAATGATGAAAAAATTAAATGCCTCGAGATACATCTCGGTGTATTTTATATATAGGTTATATATTTGCTAGTAGCAACCGCGGCGTGCGTAACACATTGAATAAATTAATAAATTTAGGGTTATGATTAGAGTTAGCATTTAGGATTAGGGTTTATATCATGGTTAGGGTTAGCATTAGGGTTAGGGTTTATGGTCATAGTTAGTGTGAGAATTATGTTAGGGTTAGGGGTAGAATTATGGTTAGGGTTAGGGTTTGGATTATAATTATAACAGGTTTCAGGTTAGGAATAAGGCTTTGGTTAGTGTTAAGGGTAGGGTTGGAATTACTATTAAGGTTTGGATTGGAATTATAATTAGGGGTAGGGTAAGGATTTATATTTGGTCAAGGCTATGGTTTG
>VDFB02348024.1:0-98188 GCA_007258455.2 Sequoia sempervirens
TGATAGCCCGTGTTGCTTTAGTTCTATCGCTTTGCCCCATAAATTATGCTGGCGATTTAATTAATTCGTCAGCGAAGGGAACACCAAGAGGAAGAGAAAAAGGGAATGAGAGAGTGGTGGTTTTGAATGATGTCTTATTTGGCAAAGAGACTGTTAATGGGGAGAACAGGGGTATGTTATGCCAAGGTCCAATTTGGGAAGCGGTGGAAGGACTCATACGGAGCGGTGGTGGTAGCGGAGATGTAGAGGATACCATCTATTGGGAAAGCTAAGTCAGAGCTGATGTGATGGTAGCAAAAGGAGTAGCAATGGTGGGTTTGGACTGGGCTCTGACAAAAGGTGGAACAGATAACAAGGGAGTAAAAGCTACTTGTCTGATTTGGGAGAATTGAGAGAAACCTCCCGTGGGTGAGGAAATGGAAAAGACAAGCCCAACACTCAAAGTAAGGGGAGGCGCAGAGGTAGCAAGGGTAACCAAAGATTGTTAATTGAGAAGAGATGGAGAGAAAGATACCTAAGGTGTAGAGGACTCCGATCCTTGGCTCGTTGCAGGTTCTTGTGAGCCTTCTCTAGAAGTTGCATTTGTGTGCGGCCTTTTCTCAGGTGGAGAATTATCCACCTCTATGACCTCCTGAGGTTGTTGGGGTATCCTAGATCTCTTTTTATCCCATGCACATGGTAGTGATGCCTTCAACTATGATGCAGTCACTTGCGCACTCAGTGGAGCTTTGTCGGGTTGTTCTGTTGCTTTTCCAATTCTCTATGTTTGGGCCTTTTTCGCCTCTTTTCTCTTTATTATTGACCTCGCTTCCTCTATATCTACATCCTCATCATCACTTGCATCAGTATCTTCATGCCCTCTGTTCCATAGATCATCAAATCTTTCATCCTTATCTGTCTCCTGGAATAGGGCATCAAGGCATTTGGTCTCCTGACGATAAATCCAAAAGTGTGCAATTTTTTCCTCACTCCACTGCCATTGCTTGACCAAATGATTACGAAGGGTGGCCCCCATATTACACTTGTCACTGGGCTTCTCCAAAGGAAAATAGAAAGAGAGCCATGGCGGCCTCCTATCGTTAGTAGGAACATAGGCCAAGTCCATAAATAGATCATCCTGGTCCCCAGACTACAGATTTTGCCAAGCTTCCTAGTAAGGTTGGGAGCTATGAGTCACTTTAACATTCAACGTCGCTACGTCATTATCAAGATTATAATCCCATTTGTCACAAATTAACACTAGCCCCAAATGAGCCAGCTTTGCCTCTAGTAGACCCCATGTGTTTACTTCTTTAACATTATTACCCCACTGAAGGTCAAAGGGAATTTGAAAAACCCTTTCTACTTCTTTCCTCCGCAAAAGTTGACATTGATAATCGCTAATTGTCAAAACACCTCAAGGGCCAACACCCTATTTGTGATGCATACCGAGAGCCGGAACGGTTCCTCAGTAAAACCATGTAGCCTAACGAAAGTAAAATCCTTCCCAAGGAACCAATTTCCAAGAGGAGTAAAATTTTGCATCCACTCAGTTTTCTTAATGGAAAGTTGATAACCCTCACCATCCTTACTAAAATATTTGAAAATCAAAACCAGGAAACACTCGAAAAATGCATAGTAATCATAAGTTGCAGAAAGGAGGGGAGTCCACACAGAAATCGGCCTTCTTACCCATTTTTCATCAAACATATCCAAACTCATACGTTTTCCAAAGAAGTCAAGGTTCTAGTGTAAAAACATGTGAGCAAGGAGAGAATAAAACCTTAACCTATGATATGTGTTGTATTCCTTGAATTGGTTTAGCATCTCCCAGATAATGACTTCCGCGAAGTCATACTAGAATAAAGAATGTTGTTTTCTCAGTTGAAAGCCCAAACCCATTTGAAACTCCAGAACATCCTTGTCACTATCCATGCCATAAACAAAATCCATCATAGAGAAGGCATCCTGTAAGTCCAAGTTGAAAGCATTGTGCGCAACCGAAAACTATGGTGGCTTTGTTGCATCTTCCCTGGGCCTTTTTGTTTCTTAGTTATAAAAGTCCAGGGCAAGTTTTTTGGTCCTCCAGAAATCTTTTGCACCCTCTACAATGAATGTCTCCATCCTTTCTACTCTAGAGCCCTTTCTAGTAGGGATGCATATCATATTCCTAATAGCATCCACGCTAATCATCACCCTTAGTTTCCAACCTTTAATGGTGCCAGTATCTAGGTTGAAATGTTGAGCACACTCATGTACTAATTTTGGGCAGTGATGTACAAAAGGAACCATATATTGTGGAAGACCACAAAACCACAGCTTGTACCCCAGGGACTCCTGGTTACTAGTCTTTTTCATCCTCTCATAGGCGCCTTCCCTAAGACTCTTAGGATTGGTTCTAAGGATAGGGTCGCGAATGTTATCCCATTCTTCCGCTATCAGGGTCTAGTTTTGGTGAGCTTTCTTGTCTACGGCCCGCATGTGAGGCCACTTTGGCTTCTCTGGTATCCCAGGAGAAGCGTAAGAGATGTCATCAAAAAATATTGGCCATTGGCGCTGCTAACATGGTGTAAAATAAGCTTTGAACCACCTCACTTTGTGCTTCCATTTGAGGATTTTGGGCCATTCCAAGAATCTGTAGACTTTGTGAACACTCCACTTTCCTACAGCTCACTTGGGTTCTTCAGCAAATTGTGCACTCAAAGCCTTTCACAATGAACAACGTACTCAAAAACTCTTCACAGTGTTGTTCTTCTACATGCAACACTTAGCCTTTCCTTATTCGAGAGTTAGAAACAATAGTTGTTTCAAGCAATAAATTCGGTACGTGTCGCCAGCTCTTTCGTGCATGCAAAATGAATTCCCACTCCTTTCGAAAAGACAATAGTTCATAATGACAATTAGTCATCATAACCTAAGGTACCATCCCTTGGGAAATTGAGCCACAAATTGAAGGATTATGAGACCATTGTGTGTTCCTCAATTAATAACTTGAAAAGAATGATTAAGCAAGAAGGCGCAATAATTACACGAAAAGATTTGAGTTCATCTTTGGAGACTGAAAAAATGCTCATAGCATGACACCTAACACTTAATTGTGCAGATTATTACTTGCGCCTGCCACCAGTTTAAGTTGATTAATTACTTCCTAACTTGCACGTAGAAATTCGTACACAACAAATGCAACTTGGTGAGATTTTTGAGTTTGCACCCGGTGGGATTTTTGAGTTTGCTCTCAGTGGGAATTTTGAGTTTGCTTTTGATTATCATCATGCTTATCGCATGCATTGTACCCTGAATCTTTCTATAAATAGACTAAAGGAAATCAACAAAATGTGCATTTGGTAATTGGGACTAGAGATAGGCACAATGAATACTCCAATTAGGCTTACTAGCAATAGGTCGCAGGAAGCTTTTTTAGGTGAAATTTCTAGTAGATGTTTAAAGCCCAACCAAGAACAAGCATTCTCTAGCAATAATTGTAATGAAATTGGTATTGGGGAAGGATTTCCTAGAATGAGGATAAGTATAGAGTAAATACTGACATTTTCTTTCACTTTGTTGCCTCTTTGCTTGACATACAGGTGCCCAAGCAGATGATACTGCGACTCACCATGGAAATCTTCCCGAAGCACTACCTTGGTGGCCTTGGCGAAGTTGTGATGAATGTGGTGTATGGTCTTGGCCTTCCCACAACAAGTGATCTCCACTGACACATTGAAGAGGATGTAGTGGTGCCGTGGGTACCATTCCTGAGTGGATTTTGTATTATGATGATTGGAGAGCACCTCCTGAGAGTTTCTTGTGCTTGCCACTTCCTACTACGATGCTACAATGTAGTACTATTCTACGGCGTGGAGTGGTACACTAACTTTAGAAACTTGGTGTTTCCTCCATCGCTTTCCATTGTTGTCATTGATGCTCCTACTATCGTTCCCATTGCACTTGTCTCTACTCCAGAGGCAATTGATGTGGTTGTTCCTGATGTTGTTGATGCTGATGTTGCCCCAGTTTAAGAATGATCTCTTTTCTCGTATTTTTTGTATATACGCCTTAGAAGGATTTTAATGCATATACTTGAAAAGTTGCTTAGTATATATATACTTGAAAAGTATGGCCTGAGAGCCATTTTGCATTGTAATGTTCCAAAGTATATATTGTCGTATAATGAATATAAAGCTCCTTTTGTCAATTTTTTGTCTCTCTTGCTCTTCTCTTCTTCTTGCATTATGGGTTTCGTTTAATCAAGACCATGCAAAACAAAACACAAAGAAAATTTACATAATTACATATTTACACTAGCAAAAGGATTAATGAAGCTAATTAAACAATTTGAGGTGAATTTCGTTGACTGGAATTCCCAATGCTTATTTTTCCATATTTTTTAATTCAAATGCATTATGTTGTTTGCATTGAATAATGTGACAAGGGCCTTCCCACAGACTATCAAAATTTATGTGTAGGTTAGGCTTTGCAGCTCTTTCATTGAACTTTAGCACTAAGTCTCTGCATTTAAGACCCTAATCAGAGGTCTTCTTGTCAAACCACCTCTTAACCACTTGTTAACGGTTAGGCATGGCTATCCGATCTTTTCCACGTTTCTCTTGCACCTCCAGCAACTCAGCCAATCGAACCTCCATAGCTCCATTCTACTAAACCTCTAGAGACTTGAGCAACTATAGTGCAGGAATTTCTATGGAGACGGGCAATAGCGCCTCCTTCCCATATACCAACTTGTAAGGTGAAGTCTTTAGGAAATGCTTGGGGGTTATTCGGTCTACCCAGAGCACTACTTTTAGGTTTTGATGCCACTCTCTTTGATTCTCCAACTTGATTCTTTTAATGAGTTGGATTAAATTTTTATTAGCGACTCGGCTAGACCATTTCCCTGCGAGTAATAGTTCGAAGATGTTTTTAGGAATATGCCATGGTTAAGTGAAAATTGGCATACCTTTGAACCCAGGAAGGCTTTCAAATTGTTAGAGATGATGGTTTTTGGTGGGCTGAACCTTGTTACCAGTTCTTTGAGAAAGTTCACAATCTTCGCCTCCGTCACATTCTTCATGGGCATGGCTTCAATCCATCTAGTAAAGTAGTTCGTAGCTGTAAGGATCCATTTATGTCCAACGCTGGAAGTGGGATTAATCATCTTGATGAAATCCAATCCCCACTACGTGAAGGGTTCTTCAACCACTATCGAATTCAAAGGCATTGAGAAGTTTTTCCATCTTCCTGTGAAGAATTGGCATTCTTTGCAAGATTTAACCAGAGAGCGTGAGTCATTGAACAATGTAGGCCAGAAGTACCCGACACATAATTTTGATGGCAGTGGTCTTTGCAGAGAAGTGTCTGCTTGTGGGACTGCTGTGAAGAATGTCTAGAATTATTTTTGCTTGCTCTAAGGTGACGCACCACAGCAGAACACCATTATATTTCCTTTTGAAAAGGACTCCTTCGATGAGCGTATATCTGCTATTCTGCAATCTATAGAATCTTTTCCTCTGAGAAGGGAGGCCCGGTGGATATTTCCCAATATGCATGAATCTCATTCTATCCACCAACCAGCAGCCTTCGGACTCAGATTTGTTCGTCAGAATTAGCTAGGGTTGTTCCTCCTCAACCACTACTTCTTCGTCATGTGCCAAATAATCACACAATCCTTTTCCCCACATGGTCTTCATGGCCCTGACCTCAATGTCATATTCGAGGATTTTAGTAATCCAATTGACCATTTTTCTATGATTTCTCCTTCCATAATGTATTTGCGCACACTGGAACGCGCGACATATACAACCACCTTGTTGCAAGATATGAGGGGTCAGAACTTCTTGAGCCCCTTAACAATAGTGAATGCTTGCCTTTCAATGAAGTTATAGTTCATCTCATAATCCTTTAAGGTCCAATAGTGGAATGTTATCAGATGTTCTCCTTTTCCTTCATCCTTTTGGGTCAGAACAGTAGCGATACTAGATTTGCTACTAAACACATACATTATGAAGTCCTTTGATAGGTCTGGTTTTACCAGAATAGGAGCTAAAGAAATAGCATCTTTAACCTTCTCAAAGGCTTCTTTGGCCTCTTTTTTTCCATTTGAACAATTGATCCTTCTTGAGCATCAAGGTAATAGGTCTAATTAATCTTGCAAAATAAAAGATGAACTTGCTTACGAAATTTACCTTTCCCAGGAAGGACTAAACTCCCTTCTTGTTGACTGGTAGGGGAAGCTCCTTGATTTCCTTCACCTGGTCCAGATCGATTGCAATTCCAACTTTGGACACCACGTGTACCAATAGTTTTCCTTGCAAAACTTTGAAAACACATTTTTTGGGGTTCAAGGATATCCCGAACTCCTGGCATTTTTTAAAAACCATTACTAGATGATCAAAATGATCATCTTTAGACTTAGAGAATACTGTTAGATCATCCAAGTAGATTAAGATAATCTTGTTGATCAATTCTCTAAAAGAAAGATCCATTGCCCGCTGGAAGGTAGCTCCTACATTTGAGAGACCGAAGTGTATTTTCACGTAGGAAAATGTCCCCCACTTGGTAGTCAACATTGTTTTGTGTCAGTCCTCCTCTTTTACCCAAATCTGGTTGTAACTGGAGAACCCATCCAACAAAGAGAACATTTTCGAGTTGGCCACCATTTGAAAGATAGACTCCATCGAAGGCAAGGGGTAGTGGTCCTTCAGGGATGCCCTATTCAGATCCCAGAAATTAGCACACAGGCGGATGTCTCCATTATTTTTTTAGAAAGGAACCAGGTTGGACACCTATGTGCTATGTTTGATTGAGAAAACAATCCGGGATTGAATTAGCTTTGTTAACTCTTGCGCCATCAATGCCTCAACCTTTGGATTCACTAGTCTCTGCTTCTGGCAGACAGTTTTTGCTCCTTTCGTCAATTCTATAGTATGTTGGATGATTTCGAGATCATATCTCTTGAGGTCATCATACAACCAAGCTACTACTCCTTCATATTTTTCACAAAAATGGATGAGCCTTTCTTTATCATGTTGCGAAACATCCTTTCTGACCTTGAGCTTCCTTCCATCCCCGACCTAAAGATCTGCATAGTCACTTTTGTCCACTACAAAATTCCTCTTGTCATTCCTTGTATTATCACAATCGAATAGGTTTTTGAGAGTGACTAGTCCTTTTGGAAGCTTGTTGGACATCAGCTGAATAATTTTCCCTTCATAGGCTTCTGCGATTTTTGGTTGGAGTTGACCTGCAAACTCTCCAGAGTATTGAATGAATGAGGCGATGTGTTCATCACTTTCAAACACTTTCCAGCTCTGGTCATTATCTAGGATTTCCAGTCAGACAATCACTCGCACAAAGTGTATGTTATCAATTAGGTCTAAAACAGGGTCAAATTGAGATCCTATCATTGGGCCATGCAATCTGCAGCTGCATTCTGCTCTCTAGGGACCATTTGGATATTGAACGCTTTGAAGCTTTCAATCAAGTCCTAGACTCTATGTCTATAAGATCTCATGTGGACATTCTTTGTTGCGGAGAGCCCTCGAACTTGATTGACTACTAGCTCAGAGTCCCTGAACACCATTATTTGTTTAATGCCTTTCTACTCCGCAAGACTCTGACCTTGTACTAGGCCTTCATATTCAACTTCATTATTTGAACAGAAAACTGAAAGCGAAAATATTCGAGAGTTTTTTCATTGGATGGGGATGTCAAACATATCTCAACTCCTGCACCAACTTTACATCTTGCTCCATCAAAATGCAGCGTCCATAGCCCTGAGGCTTGACCACCCTCAGATCCCTTCATGACCTTTAGAATCACTTGATCTTCATCATAGATAACAGAGGTTCCCAATCTGATGGCATGATAATTGCCGAAAGGATCATTTTCTATAAATTCACTCAAGAGAACCTCTTCTTGATCAATTCGGTCTTCGATCACCATCTCATCCTCTAGTTACTCAGTACAATACATTTCATCTTTGGTGATAGTGGTATGAGTAGCCTCAAAATTGATCATGGCTTCATCTGCTACATGTTTCGAATGCAAAGGTTCAAATACTATCTTCATTTTAGCTCCATGCTTGGTCCTAAGGATCAATTGCAACCAATCCAAGGAAAGATATCCACCCATCTTGGAAGTGAACTCATGGGATAAGCAAAGACCGAACATGGGGGGACGTCTATGATCACGGTATCTTGTGGAATTATGATGCTAGGGTAGGAGAATACAATCAAGGGGAGGTTCTTAATGACACCTACAATTTCAACCTTGTTCCCATCAAACTGCATAACCTCTCTGTTTAAAGATTCATAGCTAAGTCCTACGGCTTCAGCTATCTGCTTGGGCATGACTGTGGTACTAGCACCAGAGTCAATCATAGAATCGTGCAACAACTTCTTACCCACAATGAGAGTCAAGAAGAAGGGTTTTGGTTTAGGACTACCTTTACTTTCAGTAGAAGCTTCCTCTCCATTGTTTCTGAGAACTTTTTCCTAAGGTAATGGATCAATGACCTTTCCTTTGGAGGGTTTTCCTGTTGGCTATATGCTTGTGTCTTCTAGTAGGGCCTTCTGCAATAATGACTTATGCTCTGGAATAGCTAAGATATTCAGAAGAGATACATTAGCAGAGGATTTCTTCAATTGTTCCACCACATTGAATGACGGTGAATTCAAAGACTTTTGTTCCTTAGCCCTTGTTATAACTATCTCCTTTCGTGGTTGAAATTTTTGTGCAATTACAGAGGTACTAGGAGCATGGTCAGGAACACTCTTGGGTTGCGGGATGACTGATTTTCCCGTGAATCTCCTCTTCGAGTGAGTGTTATAATCTGATTGAACTTGCGGGGCCTTTGATGTGGATGCATCATTTGCAAACACCGCCTCTTCTTCTTCCATCCATGAGAAGAAGAAGCGTGGTGAAACTATATATATCTATTTCTTGCTCAAAAGGACATCGCTTGCATTTCTTGATGGAAGATATCACATTTTCATTTGTGGAGAGAGGCATATACATACCTCTCTTGAATCAGATAATTAAACCTTATTCTGTGGCCCGAACTTGGGTGAAGCATTCTGAGTAGGCTTTAGCACTATCGACTATTTTTTAGGCGAACTCATGCATGAAACCTCGCAGGTGGCGGATTTACATTTGGTAGGAAAGATCTTCCACCTTGATAATTTTGGTAAAGTTAAGCGGAAGGCAGAGATTGGTTCCCTTGATGAAATTGTTGGTTATTCTATTTAGCGAGATGGTAACTCTACAAATATAGGCATAGCGGGCCAAGGTGGTAACTTTTCGGCATCGATCAAATTATTCTCCACCTTAACAACAACATTATATACATCTAGCAAAGTGTTCCCACCAAGGGACTGGATCATCACCGAAATGTCAACGTTAAGAGACTTCAAATAGAACATGAATTCCAAATCTACAGGCGAACAGATTGCAGGCTGAATCCTTTGCCAAGTCATGTGAAACTAGGCTTTATAGTCGATCATGGCCTCTTGAGGAGCCCACTTTATGGTCACCAGTTGTTGAAAGAGCGAAGACCGATCTCCAATGTTTGAAAATAGCTCATAAAAAGGATCCCTGAGTTGATCTCAGGTACCGATAGTATTGGCTCCCAAAGTGCAGTACCAATCAAGTGCCTTTCCTTTGAAAGAGGTTGCAAGCAATCTCAATGCTACATTTTGATCGGTTAGACCATGCACAAAACATACGTCCACCACATCTTGCAGATGTTTAGATGGCATTTTCGAACCTTCCCTTGTGAATTTTGGTACAACTTTTAAAGTAGAGGTTGGGATAGGAGCCCAAATGGTGGGTGCTACTGGTGCTATGAGAGGGCTTCCCGCGTCCCATGCCACATAATTTCTATTAGCAATCGGGAACATGGCTGGTGGAGGGGTCAGGACATTTACTGGATGGGTTCTTGTTTGTGTCGTTACCAGCGGTGGCACTAGCAAGCCAGGGTTGTTTGTTGTTTGGGATCTAGTAATAGGTCTATGGCTCATACTCCCACTTTTGAATTAGATACATTCAAACAAGTCCCACCGAGCATGCCAAAAAAAGGAACTGTTGATGCCTAAAATTGCTAGGCAAACAACCTTATGAGAAACTCAGTTAATGGGGGACCAATTGCACTAAACTGAGTAACCTTCGGGTTTTTTAAAGAAGTTGTCTCCTTCTGTATTTGGGGGGTTTGGAATGGGAAAAGGAAGAAGATATAAAAAATAAAGTTTAATCTAAGGCGTTGCGCCAAGAGTTAAGTATAGGCACGGTAAACCTTCCTTTCAGATGAGATTTAAGGGCCCATTCAGCAATCTACATGTCTAGAAATAACACAAAGCATAGATGAAAAACCTAAGAAGTCTATCAAATAACATAACATAACTTCCATACACATTTACTGAACAAGAAGAGTTTGAGACATGATCTGAATCAGCAAATTTATATTGAAATTATAGAAGTCTTGCAGATAAACTACTAAGTACAAGAAACAATACAGTATAATGTCTTGCTCATTAACTAAGAAACAAAGAGGCCGAACAATATGACATAGTCTGTAAGTCTTAATACAATAATCAAAGAACAATACAAAATTCCTACAATCTTTTTCACTTCTTTCTGTGATTTTCGAACCCTTTTTCTGAGAGTTGAAGCAATGTATATAGATCACCCACTACCAAAGAGCCAGTAACTGAAAATATTCCAAGTACGAGCAATGATGTCCGTCACAATGATTCCCCAAGGCCATTACAACAAAAAATATTTTGAAACATAGTATGCAGTCACCTTCAAACAAGATGTGCCCCCCTACAAATGATGATTGTGGTCCCAGTGTGGAAGCAGCAAAAATCCCATGAAGACACGTGTTGCCTTCCCATATAATTGGTTAGGACACGTGGCACAACGACGGGGCTTCATATTCATTCTTTCCTTCCTTGCAATCAAATTCCCCACGGAGAAGACACATGGAGAAGTCTTCATTTCAAGCATTGAATGTGGGGTCCGCCAAAAGGTTTCCCACTGACTGATGCAACGTGGCATGTGGGTGGAGGTTGGAGAGAAAGCAAAGGAGAGAGGGCTTCCAAAGGCTCGCGCTGCTGATACGTGGCAAACGAGCGGGGCTCGATAGAGAAGCAAGGGGAAGAAAACCTTCCAAGGAGCGCGCACCGGACACATGGAGCAAGCGGATGAAAGCGCTTCAAAAAGGGGCCCAGAGATATTCAAACACATGAGGTGTGGGTCGGGGCCGATGCAAAAATAAACCATGACCACCCAGAGGGAGCTTAAGGATTTTAATCCATAGTATAAATGCAAGGTGAACTAATGTGAGATAAGGTGTGGAATAGAGTTGAATGTTGTGATGTGAAACTAAGTGTAGAAGTGTGAAATGCAGTTCGAGCTATAATGCAAGATTGTTGAATGAAATGAGTTGAGGTATCTTGATCTCTTGAAGGCCGTGAGTGTTGTTGGAACTATTGTGACCAGTGGAATCTCTGTTGCATTGAGAGTGTGTTCTTTGTGTAACATTATATCTTCTTTTTTCTTTCTATTTCGGCAGTGAACCTTTTTAGACAGTGCATCCTATTCTAGAAGTGAGCCTCTTTCTATCGGTTTTGCAATTACTTATATTGTGAGTTGATTGTCACTGTGGTTTTTCCCTTCTAGGGTTTTCCACATAAATCTAGTGTTATCTTGTGCATGGTGTTGGTTGTTTCACTCTTTTTTATCTGTTTTTCATGTTTAAACATTATAACAGATTAAGGGTTTAATGAATGCATGTGGATCTAATTACTATTGAGGGTTTTAATGTTTTAATTTGATACAACTGATTCACCCCCCTCTCAATTTTTTTAATTATTTAAAATAGTGGTCAATTGATATCATATAACCCATCTCAAAATTTGTTTTCTTCCAACCTAGATCACAAGCTTTCTTAAGAGCCACAAGGAAGGCCTAGGCCTCTATTTGATTATTAGTGCCAATCCTTGTAGAAATAGAAAAAATAAGTGAACCAAATCAACACTATCCTATCCAACTCCACCTATTCCCACAACATTGTGTTAGAGGTTGATCTTGAAAAAATACAAAGAGGAGGAGACCATCTACATGCTTTATTCACCTTATTAGAAGATTGAGCCTAAGGACAAAAGAAATATATCTAATTAAATGACCCAAATCAAGTTGCCTCAAAATTTGAGTATCGTAGGGATTGAAGACTTCATCCGTAGAACATTTAACCACCAAACTTACTTTTAATGAGTATAGAATCTTTTGCTAAACATACTCAATAAGACTGATGACCATGGAAGATTCAATGATTTTATTCCAACTAAAATTGTTGAAGAATAAAGATATGACCTATATCCCAAGACACTAGAAAACATAAGTCGATGTAATAAGATACCCCAAACTAGCCCAAAAATTAGATTGAGAAGTAGCATGAACAAGAGATTGGTTCCAAATGTGCCACCATTGCCTCTAAAGACCCTTGTAAAAGGAGCATTGAAAGAAGAGATGAGTAGCACACTCCTCATTAACACCACAAAGAACATATTTAGAAGGAACTTGGAATCATCTCTTTTTTATGTTGTCCTAGGTAATACACTTATTTTGCCATAGTAACTAGAGAAGTAAATTATATTTAGGCCATCAAAATGTATTCTAAGTATTTTTGCTAGGGGAGGTCCCTATTCTCAATATTTTCATGGTTTAAGATTTGATAACCATGAGAAACCAAATAAAATTCTTAAGGATAGTATCCCAAGAAAGAGTACCAAACTCATCCAAAGAACATGACCACTAAGCTAAAATAGAAGATAGAGTTGCCTAACCTTCTAAATCTCCTCCTAAAGGCCAACAACTAGGATCATTCTAAGAATAAATGCTAGATTCTTGATGCAGGAGCATTAGGGGTGAAGAGCAATCCTGCACAACAACAAAAAATCATTTGATTTTATTGTCATTTTTCAATTTTGGTGTGTTGTTGGTCTTGCAGGCATGTGATTTTTTAGATCTAAGGAATACATTTCATTCAATTATGGATAGTCATCATCAACACTAACAACTTTAAAGTCACAACTATTGGTTCAACATTATTAAAAATATTGGACATTACATCAACAAATACTATAACAACCATTGGAGCATGCTCAAATACTGAGTCCTCTCCCCTAAATTGAATTTTAAATATTTCGCATTTTATACATGAACAACTCCTCGCCATGACCAGCTGCTTCGCAAATTACTGGTGCGCTCCTTCAAAAATAAGCTGAGCTCTAAAAATGGAACAAACACTAAAAGCCATTCCATTCCTCCTCTAAATTTGAATAGCTCCGATAAATAGAGCGATAAAAACATTTTGTACTCTCATCCTCCTCTCTCCAGCTGGATGCAACAGGTGTAAGTGAATTTGAGATTTGAATGTGGCTCCCCTTTATACCCAGAGCAGAAATCAACACTTCAATCTGGGTAGAAGAAACAAATTCCACCTCCACGTACAGATGTAGAAAGAAAGAGCTGCGAATCCCCAAAAAAGAAAACCCACACCTCTGGCTCTACCTTCAAAGATTTTCACACACATCACAGAAATATGCCAAAGGGAAAACAGCAAAGTCGCATGGCTAAAATTATCACGCTTTCCCTGCAAAAAATTGTACAGTACAAATACTCACTCCTACCTCCTTAAAAGTGGTACAAATCTCCTCTTTTATTTTCTTGTCTTTAATGCCCCACAATCACTTCTATCTTTTATCTTTAGGTTGTGTAAATTCTCTCAATAACATCCGCACGATGGACAGATGGTACAATTTGTTATAATTTCATTTTCAAAAGATATTTCATATTGAAGCTGCCAAAATTTCTCTTCTAAATTTTCTCCAAAGAAAATGAGAAAATTTGGTCTACTTTCATAATACAGGAACAAATATTTAAGAGAGTGCTTCTTTTGAATTTAACTACTTATGTTATTTTTTACATCAATGTTTCTGATCTTGATGATGGATCACAGAGTGTGATCTGAAAGTTGATGCAAAAAATAGCACACAGTTAAATCCAGAAGAAACACTCTCTTATCATTATAAACTGTAAAAATCTTTGGATCACACTCCCTGATCCATTTTTTACTCCTACACCTCTCTTTCGAAGTGTGATCCGAAATGTGAATGCAAAAAATAACACACAAATATAAAATAAAAAAGAAACACCCTCTTATCGTTATAAAGTGTGGAAATCTAATATCCCTAACAAATACTTTTTAAACAATCTAAGCATTCAAACATTGATGATTTTACACAGTGGCTTAGGCGGATATATCCAACAAAATATGCCAAAACAAAATACATGATGATTTCTTATCTTCTTGTATGGAACAAACATCAGAATTTGCAGCCTTTACAGAATGTGCAGCCTTTAAAAAACCAATACCTAAAAGCAAACGATGGTAGCAAATTAGGTCGTACCACATCTCCATATTGGATCTTTAATCAACAACCATTCGTTTCTTCACTCTCTGGCAACCCCTTCAAATCACCACCTTTCCTCATCCTCACAGATCAGACATTGACTAATGGCTCTATACCACTTGTTACAAAACTTCACAGCACTAACCATAAGAAAAACAGGAACAATTCGTTCATTCCTCCATCCCCATCATTCCAATACAGACAGTATAAGTACATATAAAGTACAAGGTGGTTAACAACATTTTCAACCATCGAAAAACCTATGTATAATTAAGAAAAGATAAACTTCATGTAGAATGACTGGGTTTCTACGGTAAGACGTCCATAGTGAAAAATATGAGCATATCCAACAATATAAAGAATTTAACCTAGTCCAAATTCAAATTGCAATTTGTATCCATATTTAAACATAGAGTAATCCTTGTGAATGACAATTTGTCATTATTCAACTAGTTTTATTTTACGTTCAATTCTTTTGTCAAAGGAGACACTATTTTGTTTAAAAATATACAAGATAAGTTTTGTTGGAAAATGAGTCACTGTTGAACTGAAGATGGACCAGTCATCAAAAGGGCATGTAGCTTAGTGGCACAGCAGCCCAACTGTAAATGGGAGGTCCCATGTTTGACTTGTAACTTATCCTTGAAAATTTTAAGATGGTATCAAAGACCAAGTCAGCAAAGCCAAGCCAAGCTAGAATCTTTGAACACCTGCAATGTGGCTCAAGGGGAGGTGTTAGAAGATAAGCCACACCTGAATTGAAGATGGACTAGTCACCAAGAGAGTTAGTAGCTCAATGGCAAAGCACCCCAACAACAAATAGAAGGGTCCTAGGTTCAACTTCTAACTGGTCTATGTAAATTTTAACAAGCTTTGTCTAATTTAAGAAATTTTCAAGATTTGAGGGGTGGCCACCCCTTTCCATTTTATAAAAGCTACTATCTGGTTAGATTGAGTGGTGTATTTCCAAGTTACAAACGGTACTAAATGACTATTCTCCACAACCATTACAACTTTCATTCTAATTTCATCTTGTCACCAATATATCCCATACATCATATCTTTTATTGCAATATAATAATTGTTTTGTTTTGTTATCAATATTATTGATCAATAATGTTTTTGATTGAGGTAAGCGAGGATTTTGAAAGGGCCCAAAACCTTGTATAAAAAGAAGGATTAAGCATTAAGCATAACAAAACAAGAAAGGACAACCAAGGGAATCAATGGAAGTACAACAAAAAAGGACACTACAAATCCTTACAAACTACCAACCCAAAGTTAAGGTGGTTTGAAACCAAATTGTTCCAACAATTTTTGCTTCATAGTGCAAGAGTCTTTCAACCCTAAACTTCTTTTTTTGGCATAAGGAGGATTCTTAAGTCCACAAGCAAATCTATCATTCAATCTTGAATCCTTGAAAGAGGTGTCCATCAATGTATAGTCAAAAAGGGCTTTCCCCCTACTTTCTTCCTTATGTGCATCCTTAGTGGTAATGTACTCCTCAATAGTAGCAGACGTTTGTTCCTTTCTCCTTCAAACAAAATAGTATTTCTTGTTGCTTGGGCAACTAGCAATAGTATGATCCACTTTACAACAACAATGGAAGATTACTAAAGATCAGTTCGAATTCAATTCGCTACATCCAATCACCATATTTGGAAGATAGGGTAATTTGAGTTGGGAGTGCCTTATTTTTCTTCACAAGCACACAAAACCTAGCAAACAAAAAATGTTTTTTGAATTTTGTGACCATATTAGCATCAAAGTACGCTCAAAGGTATTTGCAATTTAAGCATAAGAACTTCTTCATCTCAATATTCCAATGTCATCCCACACAGGAAACTTGATGGTATCATCACTCATTGGATTAAAGCTCAGAGACCAATTTTTAAGACAAAGTCCATTATACCTCAAAAACCAAGGACCTTTCAAAATATTCCATGAGCAATCATCTAGATAGGAAAATGAAACCATTTGATAAATGTTGTTATACCACTCAGTGTCGTATAAATTATGTGGAGACATGTTGAAAAAAATTGAAGTCATGGAATTTTTGTGATATGTACTACTCAGTGCTATATAAATGACTTTTGTCACCTCGTGAAGCCATCCTCTAACTTTGAGCATGGGAGTACCTACTATGGATAGTTGCTCTCAATCCCAAGCTTAAGAGGCAGTCATGTAATTGGCTAATTGAAAAAAGCAATGTCTACTCCATATCTATGTAACTGATTTTATGTTAATCACATCTCTAATAGGAAAGGTGGTTTGCTAGACTTCTAAGAGCAATTACATTTCAACTTTGGAAATGGAGGTGTAATTCTACCATTACATTTGTTGTGCCTTTGATTGATGGGTTTACATTACAAATAGGGGAATGCATAAAATAAAGGCATTGAGTTTCAAATTGAAAAAGTACTAGAGAAAACTTAAGTTATCTTATTTAGTATTTTCAATTTCTGCATAGACTATCCATTAAGGTTGACCAACCACCCTCTAAGAAAATTGAGTTAATTACCTACATCTAAAAGATTTTTAAAAAAAATTAAGTGATTTTTGTGAACTACTCCTAGTTTGAATGAAAGCTAGTTTTTAAGGAAACTAACTAATGAGTATCTATAAATAAGATATTACTAGTATATATGTCTTAAATACATCTATCAAAAAATATTGAGAAATATCAATCTTGAAGTGTCTATATTAAGTAAGTTCTATAAGATAGATGGCCACATTAAGATTAATATCTTTCAACAAATTTTGAAATATGTATCTAAGATATCTATGATAGTTTACAATATACATATTATCATAGATTTCATTATTTGCAATTGTTATGAATTGATTCACATTAAAATTTATATAATTATGTCCATTCATTTAATTAACTTAGATTAATATCCTCTCCATGGTGATGTGGTCTTGATGGTGGAGGACAAACCTTGGAAGCAACTTATGGACTATGAGGGGCTCCCTTTTTGGTGTAGGAGATGTTTCTCTATTGGTCATTTGGCCTTTGGTTGCCCCCTTACTCGTCGCAAAGGCACTGCTACTTGGTGGAAGGATGCTCTCTCAGACCATCTCACGGTGGGCTCTCCCCCTTCGGTGGATCCCCCTGAGGATGACTCTTCCTTGGTGGTTGTGGCTCCCCAGGTTCCTCCTCTAGCTATCCCTTCAGTGGAACCATTGCCCTGTTTTGTTATCATTGTGCCAACTGATTCTACCCATCCCTCGTTGAACACTGTTGTCGATCCCCCAAATGCTCCTGACTCCTCTTCTGCGTTGACGGCTTCGTTGCATGGAGGCTCTTTGTCCATTGTGGTTATGGATGAACCACTCATCAAGCCTCGCTCAGTTGACCTTGGTTTCAAGCCTTCCTGGTCTATTGTGCAGAAAAAAAAAGAAGGGACTCCCCAAACTGCGGCCTCGAGTTTTGGGAGTCAATTCTATCGCCCCAAATTCTAGGGTTGTCTAGTCCCAGTACCTCTTCCAACATGTTTTATGTTGGTTGTTCGTGT
Organism: Sequoia sempervirens; assembly: GCA_007258455.2. NCBI lineage: Eukaryota > Viridiplantae > Streptophyta > Pinopsida > Cupressales > Cupressaceae > Sequoia > Sequoia sempervirens. The sequence continues at coordinate 17,963 of VDFB02348024.1, forward strand.
TCTGGTATTGTTCTGTGTGTGGCATGTTTGGCATGTTCTGTCGAGCCTTGTGGCTCCTGTTTGTAAGCTCTTTCTAGTTCATGTCTTGTTTTGAACTAGCTCTTTTTTGGCCATGAGGGCCCTTCGTGTAAAGGGCACAACACCTTGTAAATGTTGCTTACCTTATCAAAAACTTAGATTAATATGAGAATTATGTTACTCCTTAAAATATAAAATATTTTTTCAATATCTATCTAAACTACTACATACACACATGGACAGATAACTAAGGGGTATCCATTCTACCAAAGTTGCTTGGGACACAATCTCGAACTCATCCCTTATGGTATTGAGAGCTTATACTCAACAAGACTTGATCCCGGATGGTTTCATTTAGAACCATCCAACTTCACCAATAAAACAAGGACCCCATTGACATTCTTTAAATTTAATGTTACTAAAATTTTTTCTATAGTAATAAAAAATATATATAACACAAACAATTATAGATATTCAATAAAAAAAAATTCAAACACAATAGTTTCAATATGTTTTTTTTTTCCACTTACTAATTGTTGATTTTTTTTAAAATTTCGATCATTTAATAAGACATCACTAATAATATATTTAAATTATTAAATGGCATGACTAATATTATGTATATTATTCCATATCAATAGTTTATGTGTAAATGGCTATCAAATTTAAATTGAAACAATTTATGTTAACACGCCATTACAATCCACCTCTTACTACCATTATAGATACGACTCCACATAAATATTGAAAATAAAATGGACAAAATATATACACCATAAAGATTGTATAACTAAACTTCAAAGTTGATGCACAATCTAGACTATAAATATTTTATTTCTATTGAGAAGACAGTTATATGCAACAAATTTATGGGAATAAAGGGAAGATAAAGTTATTTATATACAAGTGGTGTTTCCACATGAATCAAATTATAATAATTAACACTGATGTAAAATTCTTAGAAGTGGTTTTAATCAAAAGCCTATTTTATTATGAGGTACTCCTTTATCTGTGTTTAGCATGTAGTTACAAGCCATGCTTTTAACATATGCCCATTTTTTGGGTCCTAGACATAGTCATTGTAAGATCAATACTTGATAGTCTTTTACTTCTCATTGTTGTCTTTTAATCAAACAATACTCAGCTTTATATAAGACTGTGGAAAAGATGGAACTCAAAAGTTTACATAAGCAAAACTTAGTTTCTCCATATCATTAAAAAAAGCTTAATTTCCTAAAAAGCTATAGATGTAACCAAAGGCTAGATGGAACTCAAAAGTTTACATAAGAAAAAATTAGTTTCTCCATACCATAAAACAAAAAAACTTAATTTCCTGAGAAGTTATAGATGTAACCAAAGGTCAAATGAAACTCAAAAGTTTACATAAGCAATTCAAGAGTAGTTAAGAGAATATTCATTGCAGCAATTCAATATCAAAGCATCATGTCAAAGTGTATGTGAGTTTTTGCATGTTCATGTTATCATATTGTTTGTGAGATCTAACCCTTGTAGGTCTTATATCAAATCAAGCCAACAACAATCAATCCTTGAGAAAATCTTGTATAACTTCAATCCTTCAAGGAAGCCCTTTTAGAGTGGTGAGTTGCAATCCATTGTTGATTAATCATTCATTTATCATTTAGCCTCTATCTCTCAAAAGAATAGGCTCTCTTTCATTGACATTGCCATTGTGGAGGTGGAAACACCAACACAGAGTTTGACTAAGGCAAGCCCTAAATGGCACAACCCTTCCTCTCTCTTTGAATGTGTAGGTTTTAGATCTAAAGGAGATTGGGAGAAGTTTGAAGGTCAATTATGCATTGTTACATTCAAACCCTACACCTTGAAAACATACAGAAACTCAGTTATCTCTGCACCCGACGAAGATCTGACAGTGTGACACCTAGAAAAAGAAGGCTCATATCAAACATTAGGACTATGAAATAAGATCAGGAATTCATCTACTAGGACATAGTCACCCAAGGTGACTTGGTCCTCAGAAATCAGCTTCAAATTCATATCATAGGTGCATAGTACTCTACTCAGTCTATTTATGAAGTTTGAATTTGTTTGTGACTTTCTAGATTTGTTGTTTTTGCATTAGAATAGTTATTTGCATCATTAGCCTAGTCATTTCATTCTCAGATTCATTCCAAATTTGGTCAAGGGAAGGTTGACTCACCTTTCAAGTTGTAAGTCAGTTTTATATCTTGTCCAAATTCATCAAACCCCCGCTACCACAAACCACTCCTAAATGAAATGAGGAAAGGTGCCTAAACCCTAGAGTCAAATCCTAAAGTTTCCTTTTTTCCTCATTTCATCCATACTACTATAATTTTCCTTAGGCTCGTAGTAATGATTTTCATGTATATAAATCCAAAGACACAATTTAGTGGGAAATAGTAGACAATATCATAAATACTAAGTAAGGCTTCTATCTAACTTTTTAACCTTTTTGAACCTTATAAGAGTACTTACCAAAATTAAATATAGAAAGCCAAATTAAACTGAAACAAAACTCTATTGGCTTGATATCAATCTAAAGAGCTTTGTTTTCTTGAAATTCTTGTGATCTTGACTATTCAAAAAAAAAATAAACATTTCAATTGTCAACAATAATACCAAGGTGGTTGTTTAGATTATCAAGGTTAGGTTGGGACAAATTTTCTTTTTAGATGCTAACAAAGTGTGATAATTTGGAGCTTCAATTTGACAGTGGCCATCAAGTTTTAATGACAAGTAGGTAGGGTAGTAACAATTGTATAATCAAGTGGGAAGCATAAGTATATACATAACAATATATAGATATTGTGGAACTAGAAGTAGAATGGCTCCTATCGAAAAGATAAAAATTAGCTTGTAGTGTTGAAAAAAATGAACTGTAACAATATTTTATATCAAAATGAAGGATTGTTTTAGTTATATTTAAATTTCCTATATAATTGGCAGGCTTAATGCTTTGTTAATTGGTGAAACTCACTGCTTAAATGCATTCCTTGCACTTGTTAGGGAGCTACATTCCATTTAGGATCGTCATACACATGGAGATTTAGAAGGCCTGCAAGCAATACAACAGCAATATAATAGCTTTAGATATATACCGTGTAGCATTCATGCATGTTAAATAGGTACCAGGAAAACTAATACATGCCTTGAGAAAGTCATTCCCTACTCGTGTGGGCCTATATTAATCCCTCCTGAAGCAGGCCTCATATATTTTCGCATTAATGATCCAGATAGATTTCAACAACAATTTTCCCATTGAAAGGGAATGTTCCTCGTACTCTTGATTTCCATTGAATCTTGTACCTATAATCTCTCAAATTCTCAACTCAAAGTCCATCAATATTTTTGACTCCATCATCCACTTATACACAAAATCAAGGAAAGATTACTTGAATAATAGCTAAAATGTGACTCAAATAGTTGCTCTCTTGTTTTGTACAAGTAGGTCTTTGTTATCTAATGGAAAAATATTTAACACTCCCTTTACTCTTTTATAAATATGCTAAAATAGTTATCAATGAGAACATTTTAATATTATTTATGGTCATTTGAGACTTAATATTTTTTTTCAAAATTATTTTCTATTACTCTATCTTGAGCTATTTGATTCAAAACCTATTAAGTTGAACTTTGCATTGCTTCATTTGTCATATAATTTCCCTTCACACTCTTCGTATAGTTCTCTTTGACGGTGTTCTATAAATTTCTACTACTATTAAATCACAAATATGAACCAGTTGATTCTCGTTTTATAATTTATGATGTTTATTATGCAAAGCAAAACTCTTTTTACTGACTTTCTTGAGCTTGTGGATTTTGAGATCCTAGCGTCCATCTTGGATATTCATGAGGTTGAACATGACTTAGAAGAGGATCTAAACTAGGAGCTTCATCATCAGGACCTGTTGCCCTCTAGCATAGCTCTATTTGTAATAGAATGAATCATTGGCTATGTTTGATTTTTTGGAACTTTGTACTTAGTTTATAGGATAAATTTGTACAAACTATATTGTAATTGAAATTTTGTCAACTGTAACCATCTAGTTATTTTTATGCACTATGAAGTATGCTTTGTGCAAAGCAATGTAATTAGTGATATGAATATAAATAGCAAATTCCTATTATCTACAATTCATGGGTTGAACTTATTTTATTTACTCTCTATATCTCTATGATATGGAAATGCCCTTAAATTTTTTTAAAAAAGTAGTTTTTTGTCTCTTTTTCCATAATTTTTTATGTTTTTTAAATTCAATTTTTTCAAAAAATCTTACACTTTTGATTTGTCGATTTTTTCCCCAACAATTTTTGTTGCAATGATATATACATAATATAATACAAAATGAGGGTAATTTGAATAGAATAAATTTAATATTTATATATCTTTTGTTTATTTCAATTTTATTATTGTTTTTAATTTCCATCATTTTATATCAGAACAGTTAGAAATCCTATACCAATGCGTTGAAATTTGTAGAGCAACATTGTTAGAGAATATTTTTTGTTCCTGTGATGTAGAATAAAAGCATTTGGAAGATTTGATGAGGCATGATAAAATTATTTTCTATGTCAGGTAGTTCTTAGAAATCCACTATTTGTTCGTTGTAAGTTTCCATTGTTGTAATATGGTTCCTTCTTGAGAAGTCATAGGTTGTTTGTATTGGAAGGAGTGGTATCTATTCATTGGAAGATGATGTTGTTAGTAGATGTCCATGCTAAAATCACGATGCCCCAATCCTTTCTTTGTTTTCCATCCCTCGAAACTGTCAATGTCTTTTATGCCCACCATTCAAATCTTTGATGGAATGATTGTTCTTCGTTGAAGAGTATTTCTACCCCATATTTTTTATTGTGAAGCATTGAAATGTTGTAGAGGCATGATAATGAAGAGTTTAATTGCAAAATAGAATGCAGAAATCTCTTATTCTAAACCTTGGTGAGTGGTAGCATAGAAATAAGCGGCCCCAATTTGTTGGTATCTTAGGTGTTAGCATCTGTGTTCAACAAAAGGTTCTTCAAACATGCTGTGAAAAGGGCATTGCATTATTATTCTATGTGAAATAAAATAAGAAAATCTATTTTCAATATTCCTGAAGGTTGGAGGTATATTGTGGCAAGTAAATATTGCATTTCATTTGATGTTTGAAGATATTTATTTTTTTGTTCTACGTTGGTACACAGATTTATCTTTATGAAAATTAATTGATTATTAACTCTATTTTCCCAATCGATAAAGACGAATGCCACCAACAGTTGGAGAGATCACCATTTCATTGGTGATCTTCCTCTACGATTGAGAGGGGCAGCTCCCTCTAATGATATAATTTGGGTTTTTTGGAGTATATTTTTGAACGAAAAGTAGTAAAGGAAGACTAACATTTGTGCATAGCCATGACACAAATGTGATTGTAAACTCAAAATAAAAATAGCGAACATAACTAACACACAGAACATTCACTCATAGTCACAAATGATAATGAGAAGGGACAATAATTCCTTCTAATTATATGAACAGATCGAGACTCAAATATCCTGTAATGAACATATCCATAATCTGATATAACAAAGAAAAATAAAACAATAATTGTGAATTCACACAAGAAATTGATAATTAAAGGAAAGACAATTGAACACACAGATCTTCCACAATGTCTCCTTTATTCATTGATGGAAACAAAGAGTTCACAGACTCCCCTATCTCTATACCAAAGATCAAGTTTCATAAAATCACCCCTGCTCTCCCCCTGTTTTAGAATTGAACAATCATCCCCACCTTTTCAAGAAGTTTTACAACAAAATGAATAAGGAGAATTTTCAGTTTTTTTAACTAATCCCTTTTATTCAGGATTTTTACAAAAATAAAATAAACTCTTAATGAACTCCTGTATACATAATTGCTTCTTGAAGTTCAAAAAAAAAACCTTCCAAATTCCCTTCGTAGCTAAGTTTTCAAGAGTCTTTTCTTGGCTTTATGCTTTCACTATTTATATTCCCAATTTCATAAAATTCCTTGAGATGATCAAAGATATTAATTTATGCTTGTGAAATTCCAAACAGACCATCTATATGCATGATTTTATGTATGGAATTGCATTGATAATAGATGAGATAGCTTTTTGAATAAATGAAAGTCTTTGTAATGCTATATTACCGATAGGTGAGCTCCTTTCTACTGAGTTTGGTGTACATTTAATACTTTCACAATTGACTTCTGAGCTTCTCGGTAGGGATGAACTTCCACTTCTACTAACTTTATTTTCCTCCCAAGTGTCCAAGGAAAGCATGTCCCAGTTTACTTAGAACTATAGGATCATTCTAGTACTTCATTATAGCAGGAGGTCTACCTGTTGTAATTTCATCGAAAATAGGCTTCGATGAAGGGCTATTTCTCAAGTTGAGCTAGTTGTGCTTCAAATTGCTCTTTCTTATTAGAGTTTGACAATGTCTGAATTAAATTTATGACTGTTGGATCTTGCATAAGAGAATAGTGAAGGTGTTCTGTCATGGTCATGAATTGAGGATTTTGTATTAGCTTTTGCATACTCTTAATCGTACCATTTTTGGTTCATTTGGGTGCACTATTCTCACCCCCCCCGTAACACTTTGCTGCAATTGTCGTGCTACCTGCCGAAAGGTTGGATCCTTGGAAACATCTTGTGCCAACTCTTTTATGCTCTGATTATTTAGAATTCCAAACATTTCGATGAAGTTAAAAGGATTAGATAATGAAACATTCTCCTGATTGCCATGTTGTCGGCGGTATAGTGGAGTTTTGAAACCTTGTTTAGCACCCGAAGTTGGTTTTGAAACTATGCCAAAGTACTGAAAGAATTAAATAAACTTATTGTTTTCTTCTTTTTAACGAGTTATAGATGGTACGTCCGGTTTCGATAGGGTTGTTACAACCCAATTGGAAGCCAACGATAGTTTTGTAACTAGTTAGAATTTTTGATAAACATTTAACTCTTTTCACAAATGCTATTCACCATAGGATCTGGCATTCACTAAGTTTCCTTTGACTTGATTTTACAACCACTAAAATACAACCTTCAAAAGGGCTTCTATATGTGCGTCTGACCAAATAGAATCACTAATCTTGCTTGCACTGCCATTTGTGCTCAATCGTAGAGAGAACCATCTTGAACAATTGACGGGGTTGTTGTTAGATAACAGAGTCCTGTGAAACTCGCTATCGATATTTGCATCAGTCGCTCTACTTCTTCCTTCTAACCTATCCTTACAATGTCGAGGCTTCATGGTTTTATGTCATCTTTTACTGCCGCTCCAATTTCATCTCTTAGAGATTATGCAAGATTAATGTACAAGGGCACTAAGGATTCAATGCCTCTAGACTCACCTTCTGATTCTGAACCGAAATCAATTTCATTGCTCACAATTTGATTAGCCAAATAATAATCCTTATCCACACCCTCAGAGGGTAGAATTTGGCCAGTTTTTATAATTAACTTCACATCAAGTAGACCTCATCATGGAGTCAAATTATGCTGCAACAAAGTAGATTTTTTCTCCTTCATTGTGTCCTTGAAAGATACATAAGCTAGTACCATCGATTGGCATCCACGAAGAGCAGCAATGAATTCTTGAAGTTTCTTTTTCGCCACATATTCATAAAGAACAACTTCGTCGAGCAGCATATACGTTTGCAATATGAATATCTATTTGTCATTCCATTCGTCGAAGCACACACACACATCCAATGTACTTAAGTTGAATTCATGGTGTCCCCTTTTAGTATCGTGAAGAATTCAAACCATGGCAAGGATTCTTGCATCCTTTGGGAGCAGTCAAAACATTTAAGTTGGTGTATCATAGTGTTGCTCTCTTCTAGGGTGTCTACAGATTCTCCCATTCGTGTTGTCATCCCATATCTCTTTATTCAGGTTGTTGACTGTCAAGACTGTCAAGACTGTGGAGAAATGGCTATTTGTTTCTAGATATGATCAATGACGTTGAAGGAAAAAATTCATCAGTTCAAACTGAACATAGGGACCAGATATCTCCAAATAAGAACGGGAAAAGGATAAGAGTATAGGGAAGCAGAAAATTCTAGACTTGAATCATTTTATAAATGTGAAACGACGACCAAACGCCAAACCTTTTTCTTTGAACAGGCCACATTGGTTTAAATGCAAGTCCGCGCTTGAGGAACAAACTGTTCTATGCGAACTGTTGTCACCAACATATTTCCAGAATCATCTTAGAATTTTGTTTCTGATAAGAAAACTGGTTTCTCCTTGTTCTTGGTTACGGGCTCATTCTCACTTGTTAGGCTTGAGCACCATGAGGTTCAGTTCCTTGGTATATATCCTCACTGATCTGCATCATACATCCGAAAACAAAATTGGAGAGCACCCTCACCTTTTCTATACCTGATAACTTACATTCTTTGTTCATGTTTCCACATTTTGCACATGTGTGTCCCTTCATTATTACTGGATATTTGATGCAGTGCACATTGTTATAGTGCAAACCTATTTTCAGAGTATCTCATTTGACATCACCAGTAATATCCAAAAGAACATTACCCTTGTAAATTTATCCTTTCACCATCACTTGCATCCGTCAAAGTATTTGACATGCTACTTGTTGTGAGCTAATTAATTGTTTGGCAGACTTAGCTTCCAACTTATTTAGATTATGTTGTTCAAACATGTCATCAAACTTTGATTCACGAAGATGTTTTGCAAAAGGTACTATCATGGTTTGAATTTGCTTATGTGGGAGGCTTTACATTCGATCATCCAACCTCAAGCTTTCTGAGGGAAAGGACTTGTTGCATAAAAGGTGTGAAAGTGTATTTTCCATCAACTCTTCTTCCAAAACTGAGGCAGATATACTATGTCTCTGACCTGTTTAACCAAGACTGTCAATGATAGCAGTGTATTCATCACTCTGATCTGCCTTTTAGGGAGCATCTACCAATACACCATTTGGTCACACATTTTGCATATGAGTATCCTTCCTCAATATCCTTCCTTTGCTTGTATATTTATTGCACTAACATTTCACAATAAAGGGGAAGCTTAAATTTTATGGTTAAAATTTGGGGATAACACTCTAGTTTACCAAATTTTTAAAATATAGTGGGAATCATCAAAGGGTGTATGCAGGCAGAATGAAAAGGAGAAATAGTTTTTTGGCTCAAGTTATTATGAATTTGTTCAATTTTCAATTTTATGAATTTTGAACATTGGTAATGTTGGCATAAGGAGGTTTTATTTTATCTACCAAATTCATTTCACAATGAAGGGGAAATTTAAAATTTTATGGTTAAATTTTGGGGATAACACTGTAGTTTACCAAATTTTTAAAGTATAGTGGGAATCATCAAAGGGTATATGCAGGCAGAATGGAAAGGAGAAATAGTTTTTTTGGGCTCAAGTTATTATGAATTTGTTCAATTCAGTTTTATGAACTTTGAACATTTGGTAATGTTGGCATAAGGAGGTTTTATTTTATCTACCAAATTTTCATATTGTTAAAAAGCAAAAATGAGTCTGATTGGTTGATTGTTTGATTATTATTGGTAATTGGAATCTATATTCATAATTGAGTTTGCAAGAGAAATTGTATTTTAGAAGTTTGTAAAGATTTGTAATAAAGTGGAAGTAGGTTAAGGATTTTGAGTGATGTGCAATATTAAAAGATGATAAGTTTGCAATGTAATACAAATTTAGAAATATAAGATGTTGGTATGTTGTTATAAGGTTTTTTTGTGTGTGACAAGGAGAAATAAGTGTTTGTAAAAAAAATTGGTATTAAGCCTATATAATGGGATCTACTTTGTTTGAAGATGACATTTTTTCTCTACACATTAAAATTGACAACTCCAAGGAAGCGAATAAAATAGCAAAATGTTGGAGGTTATTTCAGCCTACTTTTATGCAATTTTGTGTTCAATATATTTCACTACATCAAGAAATAGATAGGTTGCAAGAGAAAAAACCCAATGTCTTAGCACAAAAGAAATATATTGAACAAGTTGTTCCTTCTAGCACTTCCATACAAGTGAATGAAAAGCCAATTGTGAGAATTAGAGTCTCAAAAAATAAACAAAGGAAAATGTGGTCTTGGTTATAAGGGTCTTGTTGAGTCTTATGTTCCAAAGTATTCCAAACCCATCAAATTTGTAGCTCGAGGGCTTATGAATTAATGTCAAGTTGAATCTTCCTCTACAAGTGTCAAATTGGTGCAACCAAAATTGTTTCCCTATTGTGGTTGTCATGGCCATACATCAGTTTCGTGTTTTGATCTACGCCTCTCTTCATTATGTGGTCAACATACTCATGATTTTTCTTGTTGTTTTCAGAAGGAAGTGGAAAAACCTATGTTATGTGTTACTAATGCTTTGTTTGAATCAATTATGGGGGAGACATTAGATGGACCTTTAGATAATGCAGTTGTGACATCTTTGACAAAATTTAGGCTCAAAGCCTTAAATAAGGCTATATTGAATGATGTTGATAATGTTGTTGGTGATGACAACAATGTTGATAATATTGTTGGTGATGACAATGATGGTGATATTGTTGGTGATAAAAATAATGTTGGCACTACTATTGGTGATGATAAGATTGATTTTGCTTGTCTTTAGAGTGTTATGGATTCCCTTTATGTTTGAGATGCCTTTGATTTTAATTTTTGACTTATTTTGATGACGTTGATGTGGTTGTTGTGTTGGGTTTTCCTTGCAAAGGGAACCTTTGTTGGTATTTGGATGGAGACTTGCAGAGATGAATGATATGTTCTTCAGATGTTTTGTTTAGATATTTTGTTGATTTGTTGATTATGTGGCATTGTTGGTTTATGTTAATGATAGCTTTGGTCATTGTTTGTGTTGATGTTCATGTACAACTTCAGTTGCATCCTTCTAGCCGTCTCCTTTACTTCTATTGATAAATTAAATTATAGCCAAGAGGGGCTATTTAATTTATAAGCATCAAGAGGCACGATTTTATATGTGTTAGTTAATGAAGAGTTACATCTTGAAAGAAGTCGACATCATACTCCATGAGACGCAATTTTACTAAGCGCGATCTTCCATACAAAGGCGTCATTTATTATTGGTGGCCGACTCTTGGTGAGGGCCGACTTGAGAACATTTGAAGAGGCATGTCCTCTCTCACATGTTGTAAATATATTTGATGTTTCACTTCTTTTTGATCATTCATATTCAGTTCATTCGATACACTTCATCTATACACATTCTTGGTGTGAATTCTATTCAAGGCAGATCGAGTTCAAGAGAAGTTTGATATCATTGTTTTCTAAGATTATCTTCATCAGATTGTCTTTTATATTGTATCAGCTTGATGTGCATTGGCCTCTATTGTAAAGGAGATTCATTTATTGTTTCAATATATAAGAGATATATTGTTGCTAGGTTTTTCTCCCTCAAGAGGAGGGTTTTCCCAAGGTATCTATTGTGTTATTGTGTCTGATTTTGAATTATTTTTCTATGCACTTAATCTGATCACTAAATTTAACATGGTATCAGAGAGAGTTTGAGGAGATCGTGATTAGATTTGTTTATACAACGATATTCTATTCTCTTCTTTATATTTCTTTTGTCTATCTCTACCTTTGTCAAGATGGTGAATGGATTGAAGATTGAGGATAGACTAGAGGGAGCATCCAACTTCACATCATGGAGATTTAGGATTATGCTTACCTTGCGTGAAAATGACTTGGGTGAATTTGTGGAGTCTAGTGTTCCTGAACCTGAGGAGGAAGAAGAGAAGTTGCAGTGGGTGAAGAAAGATATCAAGGCAATGAAAATATTGGTTGATTCCGTTAAGGATCATATCGTTCCTATTGTCTCTAAATTGAAGACGGCAAGAGACATGTTTAAGACATTGGAAGAAATGTACGAAATCAACAATACTAGCTAGGCACTTGCACTAAAGCAACAACTACATCATGTGAAGATGGTGAAGGGAGAATCAGTGATTGCTTACTTCATGAGGATTTCATATTTGAGAGATCAACTCTCGACAATTGGCCATGTAGTTGACGACAAAGACTTGACCATGCTTTCTCTCAATGGTCTTCCTTTGTCTTGGGAATCCTTCATTCAGGGAATCAGTGCAAAATCAAAATTGCCTAAGTTTGATCGTCTAAGGATAGACTGCATTCAAGAAGAATCTAGGTTGGTGGCTAGAGGCGTTGGTCAAAGTTCAAAAAATGAAGACATTCATGTTCTCGCCTCCCATGCTTCGAAGAAGGAAAAGATGGAAGGAAAGGGTTCTTCAAGAGGAATCGATATTTAAGGGAAATGATGATGCACCTGCCTCCAAGAAGAAGAGAGACATGTCCAAGATCCAATGCTTTAGATGTGACAAGTATGGTCACTTTGCTAAGCATTGTCCAACTAGACCTAAGCAACAAGCCATTGTTGCAGATGTTGATGATGCTTCTCCACTGAAGGATTCATGTGAATATTTATTCTATTCAGCATTGTCAAGCAATGTACCTACAGATACCAACACTTGGCTGATCGATAGTGGTGCTTCTCGACACATCACCAGATTTAAGGAGCACTTATCAAGTTTGTTGGAGAAAGATTCTTCTGAACAAGTTATTATCGGAGATGATGCTAGCTACTCTGTAAAAGGGATTAGGACCTCTACTCTTCATTTGGATTTCAGAATTACACTTCAGTTGAGGGATGTTCTTTATGTTCTAGGAATCAAGCGCAATCTCGTCTCTATTTCAGCTCTAGAAGATAAAGGACATCAAGTTGCCTTCTCAAAAGGCAAAGTTCTTGTGTGGATGGAGAATTCCAGTTTCAAGGATGCTCAAGTAATTGGTGTTAGACATGAAAACCTCTATAGGCTATGTACGCGTCCTCTATAGGCTTTAGTTCATGATTCTTCGAATCTATGTGATCTATGGCATCGAAGATTGGCTCACCCCACTTTCGAGCCTTACCCATCATGGAGAAGTTGGTCAAGAGACTTCCTAAATTCAATCAGGAGCATGAAGGAACTTGCAAAGGATGTGCTATGGGTAAGAATTCAAAACCTCCTTTCCATAGTAGAGAAAGTAGATCTAAGTGTATTTTAGACCTTATTCATTCTGATTTATGTGGACCTATGTCTATTCCTTCTTCAAGTGGTTTCTTGTATTATGTTCTTTTTATTGATGATCACTCTAGAAAGACTTGGATTTATTTTTTGAAAACTAAAGAGTTTGAGGAAGTGTTAGAAAGGTTCAAGGAGCTCAAAGCTCTTGTAGAGAATCTTTCTAGTAAAAGAATCAAGATCCTCATATCTGATAATGGAGGAGAATACACCTCTGGTAGCTTTCAAAATTTATGTGTTGATGTTGGGATTAAGAGGGAGTTTTGTGTTCCCTATAATCCTCAACAGAATGGTGTTGCAAAGAGACAGAACAGGACGATCGTGGAAGCAGTAAAAGCCATGATTCATGACCAGGATCTACAAACCTTCTTATGGACAAAAGCTTCTAGGACTACAGTAAATGTTTAGAATAGAAGTCCTCACAAGGTCTTGGAGAATATGACTCTAGAAGAAGCCTGAGGTTAGTCATTTGAGGATCTTTGGATGTCTTGTCTATGTTCATGTTCCAAAAGAGAAGAGAACTAAGTTGGAGCCTTCTGGCAAGAAGGGAATATTTGTGGGCTACAGTGAGACATCAAAAGCCTACAGGATATATGTTCCAGGTCAGAAGTTGATTGAAATCAGTAGAGATGTCACATTCGAGGAAGATGTTGCATTTAGAAGATCCAAGGGAACTCATGTGGAGATTGACTATGATGAGCCTCCTCAGGATATGCAAGTTGACCATACTCCTGAAATTCAGAGGGAGACTTCCGAACTGAAGGAAGATGTTGATCCAGTTGAGCCCTTGCAACCTACTAATGGGCCTACCGATATTGTGATTAGAAGAAAGAGACCTCTTTGGGCTAGAAAAACTATGCAAGATGCTAAAAGGTTCACAGCTCCTAGAGGTACATTCAGAGAGAGTAAAAGGCCACATAAGTTCTCCAGTTATGTTGCCTTGATGAGTCAGATTATTGAGTCTGAGCCTTCTAGTGTGGAAGAATCCTCCAGTCAACAGGTTTGGAAAGATGCTATGACAGAGGATACCAATCAATTCTCAAGAATAATGTTTGGGACATTATTCCTAGACCCGAAGGAAAATCTATGGTATCTTCAAAATGGCTCTTCAAGATCAAGCATGCAGCTGATGGGAGCATAGAGAAGTATAAGGCAAGATTCGTGGCTCATGGTTTTTCACAGAAAGAGGGAGTTGATTATGAAGAAACATTTGCTCCTGTTGCTCGCTACACTTCTGTTAGGACCATCATTGCAATTGTTGCATCTAAAGGATGGAAGATTCATCAAATGGATGTGAAGACAGCTTTTCTAAATGGTGTGATAGAGGAAGAAGTCTACATCGAGCAACCTGATGGGTTCGAGGTACATGGGAAGGAGTCTCATGTTTGCAAGCTGAAGAAGGCCTTGTATGGTCTTAAGCAGGCTCCTCGTGCATGGTATGAAAGAATTGATTGTTACCTGTCAAGCTTGGGATTCTTGAAGAATGATGCTAACTCTAATCTATACTTTAAGGTAATTGATGGTGAAGCATTGATTTTGGTTTTATATGTTGATGATTTGATACATACTGGAGAAGAGCACTTGATCATCAAATGTAAGAAAGAGTTGGCCACTGAGTTTGAGATGAAAGACCTTGGACTTATGCATTACTTCCTTGGCTTAGATGTCTGGCAGAAACCAGATGAGATGATTCTAAGTCAAGGGAAGTACACCATTAATGTACTTAAGAGGTTTGGTATGATGGATTGAAAATCCATGTCTACACCTATGGAGACCAACCTACATAAATTGAAGGAGGTTGCAGCTAGTTCAAACTTGGTGGATCCTACAATGTACAGACAGTTGATTGGGTCCTTGATGTATCTAGTTAACACTAGACCAGATATATGTTATGTTGTGAGTGCACTTAGTCAGTTCATGTGTGAACCAAGACAAATACATCTTGTTGCAACTAAACATATCCTGAGATACTTGTGTGGCACAGTTGGATATGGGTTGAGATATTCTTCAAATGATGACTTGGAGTTGCATGGTTATATTGATTCTGATTGGGCAGGATGTGTTACAGATCGGAAGATTACCTTTGGTTGTTTGGGTTCTACTATGATATCCTGGTGCAACAGGAAGCAGTCATCTGTGGCATTGAGTACAGCAGAGGTAGAGTATATTGCAGCTTGTATGGCAGCTCGGGAAGCAGTATGGCTTCGTAAGCTCCTTGTTGGATTGTTTGGACAATCAATGGAGCCTACTATCATTCATTGTGATAACTAGAGTTGTGTGAAGATTCTTGTTAATCCTGTGTTTCATGACAGAACCAAGCATGTTGAGATAAAATACCACTATATCAGAGATATGGTATTGAGAAAGGCTATACAGTTGAAGTATATCAGCACTGATGAGCAGATGGCAGATATTCTCACCAAGCCTCTCTCCAGAATAAAGTTTGTGTACTTTCGAGATAAGCTTGGTATGGTGGAGAATCCAGCCTTAACTGAGAAAGAGACTCAGTATCAGTGATAGCCTATAATGAGTTCTTCTCTATGGAGAGAAGTTCGAGGTGAAATCCCTTGTTTAATGAGTTCTTCTTCGTGAGAGAAGTTCGAGGTGAAATCCCTTGTTAATGCATTTCTCTTTGAGATTTGAGGTGAAAGCCCTTGTTTCCACCTTCTAAGAGAGTCGTGGTGGATGTCATATGTGTGACTCCATGACAACATCATGTGAGAGAATCTGTGATGATTTTGTTGTACTTGTGTTTCACCCTCTGGGAGACCCATGGTTAAAAGTCATGTTGAGGTGACAACATCACGCAAGTGATGAACACTTGTACATACCATTTATGGTTGTAGCCATTATGGTTGATATCATGTTGAGGTGATATCTGATATCACGATGAGGTGATATTCTTCCTTTCCACATTTGGTTGTAGCCATTGTGGTAGACATCACGTTGAGGTAATATGTCTTGTGTAGCTAGAAGTATTCTCCCTAGCTGAGAGGGAGTGTTGATGTTCATGTATAGCTTCAGTCGCATCCTTCCAGTCGTCTCCTTTACTTCTATTGATAAATTAAATTATAGCCAAGAGGGTCTATTTAATTTATAAGCATCAAGAGGCACGATTTTATATGTGTTAGTTAATGAAGAGTTGCATCTTGAAAGAGGCCAACATCATACTCCATGAGACGTGATTTTACTAGGCGCGATCTTCCATACAAAGGCGTCATTTATTATTGGTGGTCGACTCTTGGTTAAGGCCGACTTGAGAACATTTGAAGAGGCACATCCTCTCTCAAATGTTGTATATATATTCGATGTTTCACTTCTTTGTGATCATTCATATTCAGTTCATTCGATACACTTCATCTATACACATTTTTGGTGTGAATTCTATTCAAGGCAGATCGAGTTCAAGAGAAGTTCGATACCATTGTTTCCTGAGATTATCTTCATCAGATTGTCTTTTATATTGTATCAGCTTGATGTGCATTGGCCTCTATTGTAAAGGAGATTCATTTATTGTTTCAATATATAAAAGATATATTGTTGCTAGGTTTTTCTCCCTCAAGAGGAGGGTTTTCCCAAGGTATTTGTTGTGTTATTGTGTCTGATTTTGAATTATATTTCTGTGCACTTAATCTGATCACTAAATTTAACAGTTTGGTCCTTAAAATTGTAGATTTATGGTTGGATTGTTAAACAGGTCCCCAAATTATTGATATCCAATTTGATTAATATTTTTGAGACTGCAAATTATTGAGTTTTGAACACTGTAGATATAGAGGAGATGACAATGCATGGTAGTGATTTGGAGTGACCACTAGAAGAGTGATTCACAGTAGTCAATTGTAGTTTGATCATCTTTAATTCAAATGAGCACTAGAAGAGTGACTCACGATGGTCATATGTAGGTTGATCATCTTTAATTGTGGAGTGATTGCATCAATGATTGGAGAATGCAGATGCGATGTTTTTGGGAGATGGCTAGGGAGAGGCCCTAAGTCAAAATAATGTTGTAGCATATATTTTGGATATTTTCTTCAAACTGTTCATTATGAGGGAGAAAATATGGAATAGGGGAGAAGACCCAGTATCCTCCACCCATTGAATAAACGCCACCTCCATGCTCACTCCACCTCCCAAAAAAAATCACTTTGATCTATTTAAAAACTTTATTTTAACAAATAAAAAATTACAACAACACCAATGGCTGCTTATAACACAATGAGTAACTCACCAATCATAATAGACAACTAAACATGCTTTTGCATTTATAAAAAAAGTCAACTTGCACATAAAAAGGCTCATTTACAATTTAATTTAAAATATTTACTATTACAAATACCCCCACTTGCAAATGTTTATCCCTCATTACATTTTATATTTACAACTACCCATGCACACTTAATGGTGTTTTACATGACATAATCACAATCTCCTATTAACTCTATGGGATTTGAAATGCACAGTCTTCCACACACTCCCTGGTAGATACATGTATTTACTACATTTCCTGTAGGTACCTGCATAATTAAATAGAGGTGTAAGGCTCCCCAAATAAACATCAAATCCAAATATAATGCAGAATTCAGTCATATCATCTTTAAAAACCTACGTAACTAGCAGCTTCAAATTCAAATGCTCAAACAAATTCAAATTTGAAACACAACAACCAAATTGAATACATTCAATTGTCAGATTTGAATTCCTAAATAAGAGGGGGAAAGCAGCCAGCGGCATTCACAATTGCATCTTGTGAAGAATTATTCTCTGCAAAATTCAGAGCATCGACAGGCATCCTCTACACATTCCTCCAAAATCCCAATTCTTAGGTTGGTACTTTATACATTCTACTTATAGTTATTTTCATGAACTGTGCATTTAACATTTATATTTATGCAGTGTCTTTTTACTTTGTTTTATAAGTAAATGAAAGGTCTTTTTTGGTGACGGGTTTTTACTTTGCTTTGTGTTCATTTTCTATTTTTTCTCATTTATTTATGCAAATACGTGTATTTATATTTGTCTGTTTTTGGTCATTTGTCATTTATTTCAGGGTTTATATTTGTCATTTATTTTTGCATATATGTGTATTTATATTTGTTTATTTTTGGATATTTCTCAGGGTTGGTCATTTATCAAGGTTTATTTATATGTGCATATATATATATATACATGTGTATATATATATGCATTTAATATGTGTATAATGTATTTAAAAACATATACACAGATAATATACAAATACATACATACAGAAACTTACACATAAATACATATATACGTATATACATACACAAACACACATATATATACATATATAACTCTGTTTAAATACGTTTCGTTTGGCTGTCCAATACAACAGACTAGCATTTGTTTATATTTTTCTACTTTCCATTGCACATATAGCAAGTCAGCATACATATATTTGTCATTTTACATTTTGTGTCTCTTGTTCATTCAGCAAATCGATATATATGTGTGTATCATTTGCCTATCCTTTGAAAATGCAAACAATGGTACTGGTTAATCATTTTCTTCATCTTATTGAATTTGTAAAAGAATGTGTACAATGTTATATATATATAACACAGCTTATTGAATTTGTAAATGAATGTGTATAATGATATATAACACAACTTATTGAATTTGCAAATGAATTTTTTGTGTGTTTGAAATTGTAAATGAATGTGTGCAATGTTTTATATATAACATTGTACACATTCCTTTACAAATTCAATACGTTGTGTGTTTGAATTTGTAAATGAATGTGTACAATGTATTATATATAACATTGTACACATTCATTTACAAATTGTGTTTGTTGTCTCTTGTTCATTGAGTAGATCGATATATATATGTCTATATCCTTTAACTATCCTTTCAAAATGCAAACAATGGTACTAGTTAATCATTTTCTTCTGCATCTTTCACGACCCATGAAGGGTTTATTCAATAATTGAAAAATTATTACTGTTTGTTTATGAAATAAATCATTCCTCTTACACTCCTTTTCGCCATGTGTTGTTTGATTTTGTCAGGTCATGGTGCCGGTGTTTTACACACGAGTTCTTTTGGGGTTAAATGATTTCCTCTCCCTGTTTTACCGCATGCTCACGGCCTAATAAAGTCCATTGTATCATGATTTTGTCTACATAAATGATAGAGGAATTTAGTGGGTTTGACATGTCTGCAAAAAATAATTTTTTGGGTCTGCATCGACCTTTCTATAAAAAAACCCATGTGAATATGGGCATAAATCGACAAGCCCATTTATTATACGCCATTTTTTGTGAAAACCCTTGCTTGGTTTTTTCCAAATTTGTGTGCTTAAGAAATTAATCTCATGAAACCCTTGCATGGAATATTCAGCATCTATCTAAAAACGCATGTCTATATTCCTGTGAGTGAGGAATTATTATTATGAAACCCTTGGTTACTTTTTTGTGCACATTTCTGAAAACCTAAATTTGTAATCGATCTACCTCTGTTCAAAATAATATCCTATCATTGTTGAATACAGCACAGCTCTTTCATTTTCTGTACAATGTGCTTTGAACATTGATATATATACATACATTATCTACGTATATATAGATATATATATATATGTATATGTATAGATATATGCATACATGTAACAGTGTAATTATATGTATACACAAATACATGTATACATATATCTATACAAATACATATAAATACATCTATATGTACATATATATATGTAAACCCAAATTAAATGATGGAAAAGAATCAGATACCCAAAAAAAAACATGAGTTATATGCATTAGTCGGACCCCAAATGAAGTCTAATTGGGGTGTAATGTGTTTGTTTTCTGGTGCTAATGTTAGGAGATTAATATGTAGGAGTGATTTTTAATGGGCACCAAAATGATTTTATAAGGTGCTAACATGAATTAGACCCATTGATTTTTGAGCGGATTTGAATGATAAAATGGATCTAATTGCATGTTAATAGTGACACAATTAGCACTATTTTCTATTTTGCAATGTATATCAGTGATTTTCTGTGTAATTATATGTACACATACATATACATACAGATATATATGCATATGTGTGTATACATATAATTACACAGATAAATGTATACTTATATAAATTTGTGTACATACATATGTTTGTTGATGTTTATTGTCCATGGTGTGAGGTAACGACAAACATCATTCTCCTTTCAAAATGCAAACAATGGTACTCCTGGGTTTGTTGGTTGTTTCTAGCTTGATTTCAACTTCCTTTTATCGCTTGCAATATTGTTTTTTTGACACTTTATGACTTATAATGTACATGATCACTGACAATCATGGCACCAGGGTAGAAGAGGAAAAGATCGGGTGGGGGCGCTTGATTAGAGTACACCTCGTTGAGTGATATTCAATGTTCCAGATGTTGTTGATGAAGAGTCAGCAGTGAACATCAAAATTTGTGTCTCTTGTCTCGTTCATTTGGCAAATCGATATATGTGTGTGTATCCTTTGCCTATCCTTTGAAAATGCAAATAATGGTACTTGTTAATCATTTTCTTCTTCATATTATTGAATTTGTAAATGAATGTGTACAATGTTAGTTACATGTAACACAACTTATTAATTTTGCAAATGAATGTGTACATTATTAGTTATATATAACTAAGCTTATTGAATTTGCAAATGAATGTGTACAATGTTATATATATAAGATTGTACACATTCATTTCCAAATTCAATAAGCTGTGTGTTTGAATTTGTAACTAAAACCCATTGTTCAAATACGTTTCGTTTGGCTGTCCAATACAACATACTAGCATTTGTTTATATTTTTCTACTTTCCATTACACAGACAGCAAGACAACATATAATATTTGTCATTTTATATTCTATGTTTCTTGTTCATTCAGCAAATCGATATATATGTGTATCCTTTGCCTATCCTTTCAAAATGCAAACAATGGTACTAGTTAATCATTTTCTCCTGCATCTTATTGAATTTGTAAAAGAATGTGTACAACTTATTGAATTCATTTACAAATTCAATAAGTTGTGTTTGAATTTGTAAATGAATGTGTACAATGTTTTATATATAACATTGTGAATTTGTAAATGAATGTGTACAATGTTCTATATATAACATTGTACACATTCATTTACAAATTCAATAAGTTGTGTTTGAATTTGTAAATGAATGTGTACAATGTATTATATATAACATTGTGCATATTCATTTACAAATTTTGTGTCTGTTGTCTCTTGTTCATTGAGCAGATTGATATATATGTCTGTATCCTTTGCTTATTGAATTTGTAAATGAGTGTGTACAATGTTTTTGATATTAGGGGATAAGCGGATTTTGAAGGGATCCGTAACCCTTTACAACAAGAAAAGCCAGGCTGTAGAAAGGACAGCCTGCAGCCAACAAAAAGTCAGCGCCCAAACAAAACTCATCAAGATTTACAATTAGCACTTTTCTTGTGGGAGCGAAGAGTCATGTCGAAAGAAGGCCGTGAAGATTTATCTTTTTTACCCTTGACTGTAATCCACCCTTCTTCCGCCTGCGCAGCCAAACTATGCTAGACCTTCTTAATATTTTCATGGTGATTAAAACCATCAGCCAAGCACTTGGGGTTGTCCTCATGACTGCGTTGTAAAGATTGCGACTTCTCAGAAAAACTGCCGGGAAGAACAGCCGAGGCGCTTTCACCCGGAGAGGCAGCCAAAGGCACAATAGGGGTTGCCTTAACAACCTCACCAATAGAGACGATCGGAGGGGGGGTTCCAAGGTCCTATGGTTCCGAAGCAGCCACCTCAGAGAAACTCTTATTAAGATCAGCATTCTTCTCAACCGTATAATGACGTTGAGAAGCACCATTCCACCAAGTTGCCTTATGTATTTTTTTCTCAAATCCACAATGAGCAGCAACATGTCCAGTTTTAAAGCATCTTCTACAACGGAAAGGTAATCCTTCATAATCCAGAGATTGGACCCAAGTCCCCTTGGAGCATTCTAATGAAACCTCAGCAGGAAGTCCATTTGTAACATCAATTTCTACAAGTATTCGAGCAAATGTGGAATGAAAGGTATCTGAAGAATCTTCGTCAACGAACAAAAAATCCCTGAGGGCCTCTCCCACCGATTCCAAAAGAGAATCTTTCTAGAGATGGAGGGGGAGATTAGGAAGGCGCACCCAGATCGGGAATTTATTAAAGGTTTCAGAAACAGGATTAAAATTTGAATGCCAGGGTTTGATCAACAGCTGATATTGATCCCCCCAACTAAAAAAATGACCACATAAGATAGTATTTATGTCCTGGATATAATCAAATTTAACAACAAAGAATCCCTTGGCCAAAGGGAAGATGTGAATTTTACCAGACAAGAGAGGTTCCCACTCCTTGGAAATCCATGAGTGCAGCTGAGGAAGGCTTGGCCAGAAGCCCTGAAACCTGCAGATAATCCCACGTTTAGAGAGCTCTGCTTCTTCATCGTTTATTTCTTCTATTACTTCGTCTTTTAGTTTCACCGTTATAGCATTGAGTGTGTACAATGTTATAATAAGTTGTGTGTTTAATAATTAAAGAACTACAAATTGCATACAATGATGAGATTTTCAATTTACCCATGACCATGTTGAAAGAATTGTTGCAAAACTTAGGAGAATTCGTTTTGCAAATCTTATAAAGACACCAAAAAAGACCTTCATTTACTTATAAAGTAAAAAGACAGCATAAATATAAATGTTAAATGCACAACTCATGAAAATAACTATAAGTAGAATGTACAAAGCACATTGTACAGTAAATGAAAGAAGTTGTGGTATATTCAACAATAATAGGATATTAATTTTAACAGAGGTAGATCGATTACACACTTGGGTTTTCAAAAATGTGCAGAAGAAATTAACCAAAGGTTTCATAATAATAATTCCTCACTCGCAGGAATACAGAAGTGCGTTTTTAGATAGATGCGGAATATTCTAGGCAAGGGTTTCATGAGATTAATTCTTTAAGCACATGAATTTGGAAAAAAACAAGCAAGGGTTTTCACAAATATGTCGTATTTTAAATGGGTTTGTCGATTTATGCCCATAGTGACATGGGTTTTTTATAAAAAGGTCGAAGCAGACCAAAAAATATTATTTTGCAAACATGTGGTCAAACCCACGAAATTCCTCATCATTTCTGGAGACAAAATCATTAGACGATCGACTTTACCAGGTCGTATTTAATCATTTAACCCCAAAAAAACCCATATTTGGAAAAAACAAAGCAAGGGTTTTCACAAAAATGGCGTATACTAAATGGACTTGTCGATTTATGCCCATATTCACATGGATTTTTTTATAAAAAAAGTCAATGCAGACCAAAAAATCATTTTTTGCAAACATGTGGTCAAACCCACGAAATTCCTCTATCATTTCTATAGACAAAATCATGATACAATCGACTTTACCAGGTTGTGAGTGCGCATTAAAATGAGGAGATGAAATCATTTAACCTCAAAAAAACCTATGTAAAACACCAGCACCATGACCCAACAAAATCAAATAGCACATGGTGAAAAGGCATGTAAGAGGAACGATTTATTTCATAAACAAGCAGTAATAATTTTTCAATCATCAAATAAACCCTTCACAGGTCACGAAAGATGCAGAAGAAAATGATTAACCAGTACCATTGTTTGCATATTCAAAGGAGAATGATGTTTGATGTTACCTCAAGGCGTGCAAACCACCAGGGGCCATAGATAGTCGTCGCCATCTGCATTCGCTTCCATCACCGAGAACCTTCCAGACAGAGCATGTGGTAAAATGAGGTAAAAGAATGGGATACCCACACAAAAAAAATTAGTCATATGCATTAATTGGACCCCAAATGAAGATTAATTGGAGTGTAATGTGTTTAGTGTCTGGTGCTAATGTTAGAAGATTAATATGTAGGAGTGACTTTTAATGGGCGCCAAAATGATTTTATAAGGTGCTAATGTAAATTAGACCCATTGACTTTTGAGCGGATTTGAAAGATAAAATAGTTTTAATTAAATGTTAATAGTGACACATTTAGGTGTTTTTTTAAAAAAAATTAGTGGTTATAGCTCACAGATACTAGGACATTAGGTGGCGACGAGTGGACAACACCTCTAAAAGGTGTTTTTTTAACCTCCGCACGCATATCCAACACTCTCGCACTCTACCAAATTGCCCACAAGACAAAACCTTAGTTATAAGCACTTAATTCGTGAGCAAAAAAAAATTATAAAAAAATATTTTGATTCGACGTACGGTTTGAATTCTACGGTTGTGCAAAGTTAGCCCTGGCGGATACTGGGTCTTCTCCCCTAATGACCTTTTTTTTTCCAATATTCATTATGGGGGAGAATGAAGGATAATGAACATAATTAGTTGTTTATTTAGCTGATAGGCTTCTTATTGTGGACTTGCCAGTCCACAAGCCACCGGAATACCTGTCTCACACCCTCGGCATACCATTTGCTCGCCCGTAAACAGGTTTTGGTTTGGATTTTGGAGAAGTAGTTTTCGACTGCCATTCCTGACTGTTCACTTGGATGCAATTTTCGAAGGTGACAATGACTGATGTGGTGCAGAATTAAATGCCAAGTTGCCTCCACCATGTATCCTATCACACAACCTGTCATCGGTGATTGAATGTGCAAGATTTGATATGATGGATCTCAATGAATAGCGTTGACCGCCTCAAGCATCCACATTCAAGACCTTTCTCTTCTACAAAGCTCGCATTCATAGCCACTCTTGCACTTCTTCAAACCGACGTAACAAGAGACAACCTGCTATTCCATGGGAAAAAATGCTTCTATAGCCATGAGGTTTCTCAGAACAAATTTCAGTGTTTTCTGATATCATTAAGAATGGAAGGTAGAGAACAGAGGTTTTCTTGTCAAATCTGAGGGCCATGCCGCCATCTCCAATGTACGGGCGAATGTATATTTCGGCCTTCCATAATCTTTAAATGGAAGGGAGAACATAATTAAACCAACTCTCTACTGTTGTTGAAAATGCAGAAGCAGACTTTGTTCCGACAAAAAAAAAGAGGGTTACACCGTGCAAGAAACCCAAAAAATGTTTCTGACCCATGAAGGGTTTATCCAGTTCAAATCGTGAGAGCTGCAAATATTTGAACAAGAAAAACGAAGAAGTGGCATTTAAGAGCGAGTCAAATAGCTTGGCCTATGCTTCTTTTTCAGACCCGCTCACCAGTTGTAAAATCTTGTCGAGGACGAGCAGGGGAATTTGATTTTCCAGCTTTACGATGTCCCTCAGAACTGTACGGTATTATATTTGTATATATATCTAGTCTATTGTGTTTTCTTCTTTAACCAAGGTAATACCAACATTTGAATTGTTACTTTGAACGGATAACTTTAAAAAGGGGGGAAAATGCATATCCTGCATTGCTGTAGCACTTGATTTGACCTATATGGTATGGGAAGTGATTCCTACCTAGCATCCATTAGCTGGTTGCCACTTTTGATAACCACAACCTTCACAAAAACTTATGCAAAATTTCAGTAAAGAATAAACTTTGCATAAATTCTCTCTTGAATGTTTTCTAATTGCGATGATTTCTTTGTAGCTTATATTATGTGGATCAGATATCAAGTAACTTTTAGTTTCCTATTTCAAACATCTATTGAGATTTATGTCCATTAATCATTATAAAAATTATGTCAAAATATGCACACAAAATGAATGTATGTGGTTCCGTGTGCTTTTTCTTTTGAAGAGTTAGTCTTCCTGCAAGAATTGAGTGTTTCATTTGAATTGTGCATTGAATGGGTTTCTGGAAGGAAGCTTTTGTTTAGACACTGTCAAAGTGAGCCTAACATCCTTATGATTTTATAATATTTTACAGGTTATTTTACCTTTTGTACCAAATTGGCTTAGGAATCTTAACTAATGAAGAAAATTGGTCCAACGACTATATTGAATTGCTCACATTCTAGGTTGAATGTTACACCATTGTCATATTTTGCAGGTTCCTTCACCTTCTGAAGAAAATTGTTCAAGGTACGTTTATCTAGTGAAGAAAATTGGTCCAGCTATTGCCTTGGATTGCATGATTCTTGGTTTGTTGTTGAATTAATGAATGTACTATATAGAGTATACATACTTGTGTACACTGGTCCATTGGATTGAATGGCCCTGCTTTTCATGATGCTTACCGCTGCATTTCTCTTCTTTAGTTCCAGAAGTTTCTTATGAGAGCTTTGAAGTCCACTTTAACATATGTGAAGGGAAATGCAAGGTCTTCTCTAGGCATTACCTTGCTTTAGATTAAACTCTCCACGACCAGTTTGGGGTATGTCTGTGTAGCTCCTTTTCCCCCAATGAGAGGATTGGATGGATTGATATGCCATCCAAGTTAACGTATTAGTCTTGTGAACTTGATAGGTTTGTGATAAAAATAAATCTTAAAGAACCTTACAGTTTTAGAAGTATCCCATGGCATGGCATTTCTTTTTAATTCTTGCTTTTGGAACATGGTATGAATATTTTTTCTGCTTTTCGTGCAGGTAATTCCAAAGCATATGATCTTTATGAATGACTTTGAAGAAAGTTCTAGAAAACAACTACTGATGTGTGTTAGGTCAATGTTGCTTACTGTCGTATGCCATTAATTTGGTAATTTGTTTATTCCAACTATAATCTTTCATTCCAGGAGCCATATTTTGTAATCTCTTGAAATTCAAATTGAGATTTGTTTCTCCATTCAATTTCATGAACTTTTTGTTCTCGGTCATCTGCTAGTGTTTCGAGAAGGAAATCTGGCAAGAATGTTTTGTACAAAATGCTTCAGTTGCAGGTGAGAATATTGAAGTCCTCTTTTAGTCTTATGAACTTTGTCTTTATTCAAGCAAATTCTTCATAATCTGGCATAAATGCTTGGTACAAAATGCCTGAGTTGCAGGTATGGATATTCTTAAGTCAATTTTAAGGCTATGAACACTGTCATTATTCAAGCAAATTCTTCATATTCTTTCACTTATTATTTACGCCATGTGGCTAGCAAAATTGAAATTCATTAAACTAATGATATAGAAAAATGAAAACTAAACATGTAAATAGGAGTATATCAATATAGGGGTTAGACGTTTGAATTCTTGTGTCACTATTTGCATAAAATGCATGTGATGCTTTAACATTACAATGAAAACCTACATATTTTGCTCAAGATTATCATCTGGTCATTGTGGATACAAATTCTTTGCTTGCAAATCCCTTTTGAAGACCATTGAGTCACTTAGTTCTAGAGCTTTATGGACACATCACTCCCCCCTTTCTTTCTTCATCTATACACACACATGTGCACAAGGCTATATTTTGCAACCATACGCTACTATACATAAATATAATGTTGCTTTATGGTTCTATAAACTACCAGATATACAATGCTTTCAGCATCTTTTGGCCAACATCGATAATGCTTTGGGTCGTGGCCGGGTTTGAAATTTGATATTCAATGTTCAACTTTAAATTAGAAATTGGGAATTTGATGAAGGGCAAACATGGCATCATGAAGTACGATCTGGAGTTAAAGTAGTGTAGAGGAAGCATGACATCAATTACATCATTGAGGATTGTCACTTCTCAAGATAACACATTGATAAATGGGAAGTTTAATGATAGTATACAATGAGGGTGGAGTAGGGACTTGGTATTGTGATGCATATGAGGTTATGGATCAGCTGACTTGAGTTGCGCAGAGCTTAGGTCTAGCTTTTATGGGCCCAGCAAGTAGCTTTTGTAATGGATCAATTTATTAACTCCTGTTTTGGGGGTGGAAAATGTTAAGGTGGGTTGCATGTTAAGATACAACATGGATGAATGGCTCAATTTGTTGCCTTCTCCTGTTTTGGGGGTGAAAAATAATGTTAAGGTGGGTTGCATGTTAAGATACAACATGGATGAATGGCTCAATTTGTTGCCTTCTCCTGTTTTTGGGGTGAAAAATATTGTGGGTTGAATTTAGGATACAATGGGGGTGAAATATTAATTATACTATATGCCTAGGACCATGGTTGACTTATGAAATACGTTATATCTGATCATCGGTCCACCAAATATGTATTAGGCAGAGTATATTCGATCATCGGTCCACCTAATATGTTTTACCCTAACTCTAGGATTATTAGAGTATAGGCTAACTAAATAAAGGCTATATATGGATGCATCTATCATTGGAAATCATCATGGATTATGCTCATTTCTCTTTAGTATATGCAGTAATGAAAGATAGCATCTTTGGATATCTTTGGGGGAGATGTCTTGAGTGATTCTTATTTAAGTAACGTTGTTTATGATGTAAGACCTTTACCTTTTAAGGGTATTTTTTGTTTAGATTCTTAGGAGATTGAAGATTAGTGTACATTTCCGCACCATATATCTTCTTTGCAAGTGATTGTTGTTTTTTTTCTACATTGTTTTCTGTATATTCCTAGCAAGCTATTGATCGTCCTTTATTTACCGACTGTCCAGTATTATTATTCCAGTAAATAAGAAACTATCTTGATTAGAAATTTGTTTTTAGCCACCAAACTTGTTTCTATTCACTAGTATATTATAAAAAACGATTTACAAACATATTATAAAAAACATTTGGATAGAGGACAGTTGTTCTAGATACATGTATATAAATTCAAAGCCAGTGAGAATAATCTTAAAATCAACATATTTTATGTCTGTTTTTTCCAGTTTTAGCATATAACCATATTTTGGGTCATTTCAGGGCCAAAAGGGATGCTGGCTTGAAGAAAAAAACTTTGCTTTGCTGGAAAGACAAATGCGCAAACTATAATTAACAGCCTTGAACATTAGTCTACACAAATCTTTCATGCTCAGATTGCCCTCGTGAAGATTCCTGTGCAAATCTTCATTGTAAATCCCTTTCACACAGTAGGAAAATCATTTCTGACATAAACTATAGACTATGACGCTGTACAGTTTTACTTTAGTCTGTAGATTATTTGATTTGAATCAAAATTTCCATGGCTTTTTCAACAAGCCTATTTTCTTAATATCAATCCGCCATTACAATCCTTATGCTGACACGTCATTGTGGCATAATGCTTTGCAGAAAGAAATACTTTTCAAGTTATTTTACACAACAAAACGCTAATTTATATATTTTCTTCCAAGGGATTTTTAACAGCATTACTAGTGGAGGCTGACCTATTTCAAATGAGTACACATGATATAGTAGATGAATTTTGATTGATTACATGCCTCATTGCCAAGTAGTTTTTGAATAGAAGCAAAAGATACTTGCACTATTGATGCTTATCAAATATTCCATTTAATGCATATTAAAACATATTTAAACTTTACCCTTAATTTCCTATCGGCGAATCCCTTGAACCTTCTATAGGTGCAAGTGCTAGTTTATAGAGTTGTAATGCAATTGTATTTCAGTTATATTATCATCTCTATATATACATAATGTAATGCACAATGAGGGCAATTTGAATAGAATAAATTCAAGATTTATATTCTTTTGTTGTATTTCAATTTTATTATTGTTTTTAATTTCCATCACCTGAAAAGGCTATAGATGTAACCAAAGCCTAGTGGGATGAAAATGATCATTATTGGAAGCTTTTTATGGTGCAATTGAATTGTCAACTTCAACAGAAATACTCTTCTTGCCTTCACACATCAACTAGATTGACCGTCTTGTTGACTGTTCCTTGAGCAACAAACAACATTATTGAGTTCCATTACGCTTTCTCATAGATTTGAAAGGCTTTCAAGTAGGTGTTTTTATCTAGGTGAGTTGTAATCATGTTAATACAATATAGCAAACATTTAAAATAAATCGTGCCGCATGAAAGCAAAGAAGAGGAAACTAATAACAATAAGAATTGCCTTTCCACTTTTTGTAAGGCTGCCTGTAATCTCAATCAACTAAATATTATCCTCCATACATGGGTCGGACAGCAAAATTTCATACCAGATAATTGCACAGCTTTTTTCCTTCTCAATACAAGTATTCAAAAATCAAGGTTCTCTTCGAAGAACGGACACCTTTAATTATGACCACAATTATGTCTTCAATGCACTCTTCGTGCACATTGACAACATTGGAGCACCCAGTATCAAAAATTGTAGCCATGCTCCACAGATTAACTGAATCAATAGTGACCTAGCTTAAGTCAAAAAAGCCTCTCAAGTGCTAAAGGCATTCCAGCATTTAGGCTGCTTAACTTTTGAAATTTGCATCTGCAACAGAAAGGCAGCTTCCACATCTGAACTACAATAGTAAGAACTTATGTACAGCATGATCTTCATGGCATACAACCCGTGAATCCTGAAATTGCTGTCAACGGGATCTGATTAGACAGACCTTTCTGCATTCCTATGAAATGAAGTGAGGAATATCAGGGATTCTGACATCTGGACAGACGACAGGATAAAAGATAATCCTGATTGGAAATTAAAAATATTGATCTGTAACCATCTGAATCCACCTTTTTTTATCATGTCAAATAAAAGACCAAGCCGTGACAGCAGCGTATACTAGCCTGCGAATCCATTTTCATTCCTATTTTGTAAAAATAAATTGTGCAGCTTCAACCATAAATCTTATCCTGCTTCTTAATCATCTAGATCCAGCTCTTCATCCTGTATCATCGGTTGATTATCTTCTGATTTGCCGCCAGTTTCTTCTGAACTATTTCCATTGATCATATCCTTAACCTGCCCTGAATTTACCTCGGAATCTTCAGAATCATCATCTTCATCCTTCTCCTTCTCTCCTGAAGAGATGATTCCACGGTTCATCCAGTCAGGACAAAAGTCCTCGCCTCCATATAATTGCCGACCCAGAGAATCTTTTATAGAACTCAAATTGAAGACTGAAATTCCATCTAGTTTAGATGTTCGACAGGCACACTCGGGCAGAGGATGAGAAAGAAAGGAGAGTGGTTTTGCATTGAGAGACATTCGTATAAGGCCGCTTTCATGGGTGCTGCTATTTAGATGTTCCCGAACAGAAACTAACCAAGTATGGTTTGGCTTGTAAAGGTGATCACGAATGTCATCGAAAAGCTTGACAATGACTTTTCTGGATTTACAATATTTAAAATCTATGTCAGAGCAGAGCACTACATAACCAAATAATCTCCCAACAGGTCAACATTTTAAGCAATGTGCAATATACAGGCATAATGGAAAAGTAGCCAAATTTTAAGCAGTTGGATGAATTATTGCTCACCTGTCAGGACGGTAGGTTTTGAGAGAAGCTGACTCATAAATGCGATGCCCCATAACCAAGCTTGCAAAATCCGGATGGTCATTACCATCACGATCAAATCCAGGAAAGAATGCATCTGCTTCCACACTGACAATGTAATCCAGAGCTTCCCAAAGAAGTTTATGAGCTCGCATTCTAAAGTCTAAAGGAGTAGGCTCTGGTTCTTTGTCAGCCTCAGCCACCCAACCCCACCAACCCTCTATCTCGTGTGGATATTTTGGCCTGGCAGCAGGTGGAGGAAAAGGCCTAGGACGGGGTCCAGCATTTTGCCAAGTTGCAAGCCTTAATTTCTCATTATCTGAATGTGGGGGTGGTGGAGATGGAAAAATCAGTGGCTCCTCTGGACCATACATTACTGACAACTCTTTCTCAGTGCAGAGAGATGTTCTATCCACAAGATTGTTGAACATTGCACGAAGCGGAATCAGTACTCGTTGCCCACCAAATACCTCTCCACCTGATACGTATATTATTGTGTCAGGGGGATAACCCAAAGCTCGGAGAAGAATACCAACCTGCAAGCAACAAATGTGAACTTACTGAAGAGAATTAAGTAAGCTACTTGTGGACCGCAAGCACCACAATGTATAAAAACTCACTTATATAAGTTACAGCAGGCATTCAACATAGTGTAATGTATAACTAGTTACTAGTAACTTGACCTCTTCGGGCATAAGCGGGCATGAACCATTGTGTCGCTGTAATTCCGATTCAACACTAAGATTTCCTTGGACAATGCCATGCTTGATCATCCACAATCTTCTATGTTGTATCATTTCAGTGTGCACATCCTATCACAATCAAGAACCTATGTTAAAAGGAGTGCGAGAATCCACACATACCCACAGTAAGATAATTATGTTTCCACTCTTCACAAACTTATTAAGTCTTACGTTACCATTATTAATATAAATAGGAATATCCACATCAAAGAGAAACAATCATTCTAGATTTCTTATATGCTTCAGATATAAAAAGTTACCTTGCAAGCAGGAAAACAGAAATTTATGTATAACCAAAATTAAATTCAATTTACAGTTAGGATGTTCTTGAAAAGAAAATATGTACAAGACATGTCACCTGAAAAAGTTCCGCACAACCATGATAAGCTAGTGCATCTTTCACCAGGCCAGGATGAAATACCAAATAAGGCCGTCCAGAAGCTTGCAATCTACAAAAAAATAAACAGCATTCAACTTAGGAACATCAAAAAATATGCAGCCAAAACTATATGGTTGAATAAGAACATAAAAAATCACACAATAACCAATGTTTCTTAGATATATATTGTAATGACAAGAGTTTCTTGTCTGTGATGTAAGATTATGATCTAAAGATGCACTTACAAATTTTAGACATTTTGTTTTGGGATACCATTTTCGCATAACGCTTCCTACCTTTTTACAATTCTAGTACCAAGTTCCCAAATCTCTTCACGAAAGCGAAGTGCATGGAATGCTACCCTGCATCTGAGCCTCTGGTATTCTGCCAGCTTTGGGGGTAGAATGGGCTGTGCACAATATCAAAGAAAAGATTTTAACTCAAATGTAAAGCTATAGCACATTCATAGAGATTCTACATTTTACATAACAAAGACAAAATGTACTATTCCTTTCCGTCGTTCAGAAAAAGCAACTTGCATGAAATCAATTTGTCTGAATTTTTCTAGGAAACAGATGTATGTTATTGTCAAGGCATCCTGGATCTTGAATGGTCTTCAAAATGAATATATTTGGATTTCATAAATTGTCTTGTAGAAAGCATGTACTTCCTCTATGGAAAGACACGATGCTCAATGGAGCAAACTGACTTCTAGAGATGCCTAAGGTAAGAAAATGGATCAAGTGGTACAGCTAAACCAAATTTGGAAAAACTCTAAAAATTGAAAATGCCATAAATACATTTTAAACAAACTCGAACATCATAAATGTGAATCCTGGAAACTTAATTTTTAAAACTCATTGTCAAAAATGATAAATTTAGTCAAGTTTGTCAAAAATATATTTGATGGCACCACAAGATTTCAATTGGCTTGGCCATGATATAGGGTCTAGAAAACTTGATTGCACAAACATCATGACTCACTATATTAAGACTACCAGCACTGTATTTATGAACAACTTCTACTTGTGCTTTAAGAATGCCATTTTTATTTCTTTGCCTCAGCAACTTCCATGGATAATCTCAAACTGTAACACCAGCTTGGCCTCATTCTCAAGGTTTTACATACATGTTTGCTCTTCAGCAGTCATTGAGGCACATGGTTGAACTTGCTCACCCTGCTCCAGAGAGTAAAATGGCTTCTATAGATGCTTACAGTTAGAAAAATGAATCCTTTGGTCCAGCGAAAACAATTTTCAAAAGATCGAGGAAAAATAAGACAGACCCATTCAAAAGACCATAAATAAATTGAGACAAACTCAGTCATTGTAAAAGCAAAATCTGGAAGCTTTGACTTCAACAAGCTTGTCAAAAGATCCTTTAAAATGTCACAAGATGTCAATTGGCTCAGCTAAGACAGCAAACTGATCACACAAACATCGAATTGCACATCATGGCTCACAATATCTTCTGCAGCACCATATTTATGAACAACAATTTCTATTTGTACTTTAAACATGACATTTTTATTTCTTTGCCTCTATAACTTCCTTGGAGAACTCATACTATGTAATGTCCCCTTCTCAAACCTGACATTTCCAGTGACCGTTGGCCTTTCGTTGGGAACCCGAAGGCTAGTCGCAAGTTAAATTAGGGTTTTCTAATTTTGAGGAGGTCATTGCTCTGAGATGGTGGATTCAATGGCAGATTCTTTCTGGGTTTTCAGAGAGCTTCGCAGTGGTATGTTCGTCTCAGCATTTAGAGCACTTTTTGGAATTTACTATTTTTAGTAAATTCTATTTTTGGCAGCTTTCCAGATGAGTTCAGCTCGGTTGACTTCCTGCTTCAGTGGGTCGGTTGTTTTGCTCAGTTTTGACTTCAGGGCCTTTGCGAAAGGATAAGTTAAGTCATTTAATTAAAAAAAGTCACGTTTTAATTATTATAATTAAACGTTGACCCTTGGCTTAGACTTAATGACTTAATGTTGTTTTTAAAAGGTGGGTCTTTGAGGGTGGCGCCCTCATTGAGAAATGATTTAATATTTCCCTAAGTCAAAGCAATGGTTTGAGGGGCGCATTTTTCAAAGGAGGATATTTAATTAAAATGTCAATTCTTAAAGCCTTGAAGAGAAAGTACGCCCTCTTGAGGAGATGAAGGTTTTGA
Source organism: Sequoia sempervirens (assembly GCA_007258455.2). Classification (NCBI taxonomy): domain Eukaryota; kingdom Viridiplantae; phylum Streptophyta; class Pinopsida; order Cupressales; family Cupressaceae; genus Sequoia; species Sequoia sempervirens. The sequence continues at coordinate 52,632 of VDFB02348024.1, forward strand.
CCTAAAAGCAGATTTTAGGGTTTCGTGAAGTCAAGCGGAAATTATAAAAAGGAGTCTTGTGCATCATTTTGGGCATCTTGGAAAATTATACTGTTATGCTGCCGGATTGGCTCTGGGACTGCTTCGAGGAATGAAGGCCTCCTAGCATTGGGCATCACTTCGTGTTTGGAAGACAACATCTAGTGGTGAATCATTGTACTGTGAGTTGCATTTAGTGTGTTTTGTTCATCAGTTCATTGCATAGTTAGATTCGAAGTTATCATTTATTAGTTTCAGCTTATTGCATTGTTTTAAGACAGCAGATTGCATGTTTGCATCATAAATCAGAAAATACCAAAAATAACATTGTGGGTATTAGCTTGTTGCATGTGTTAGTCTTAGGCGCCCTTATGCTCCATATTGCAGATTTTAATGTTGTGAACTGAATTTTTAAAGCCAAGTCGAGTTTCTCAGCTGGGCCGTACCATTTAGGAACATTGGGATTTGTGCATAATTAATATATGGGCTTTAGATCTGATTTCAGTGTCTCATCCTAGGCGTGTGCTTAGTTAAGAGTTAATGCATTTGATTTCAAGTTAATCGGAGGTGATTCGTGGAAGATATGAGCATTTTAGCAATTCCTTAGACTGCTGTTCTAAACATTTAATGAGCAGATTGTAAAAGAAATCAGAAATCTGTATCTTGATATTTGAAGGCATTTGGTTTTTGTATTACTATGCAACGTAACGTTGGATTCCAAATGATGTAATGCTGATCCTTTAAATTCATAAGACATTGGCAGGCAAAGGCTCCTTATTTGTAAAACTGACAGTAGTACTGGCAGTTAATTCATTATTGCTTAAATCAGATTGTGTTCTTATTTCCATTCAAAGTTATTGTAATAGTGAGATCTCCGCCCTATGGTCGCTACTATCCCATCCCGGGTTAGCAAGCACATTCTGGGTGTTGAGTAGTTTCATTTCTCAGCATCTTTCTTTCAAGCATCGTTTTGTTTTCACTCCGTCATATGGTCGCCCCTCACTCCGCTTTGGATTGGGTAGCACATACTTGGCGTCGAGTTCCTTTTCCAGCATAAGCAGTTTATTTTAGATCCTCTGACCAATGCTCACCATCATCGGTGCCATTCTGGTTAGAGTTGCTTTCTTGCACGTTTTGGTTTTCTCATCTAACCTTAACGGGTGCACTGCTTTGTAATGTTAATTGTAAATTGAAAAAAACGAAAAAATTTGGCTCGGAATATTTCAGTGGTATCAGAGCCACGCATCCTGCCACCCTGTGAAATCAGATTTCTATGAGTGACAGAGAACAGAGGTACTTGGCAAGAGTTTACAAGAGAGGTACAGTTCAGACACAGTTGCATCAAGCCCCAGAAGGTCAAACAGCTTCAGGGATTTTGAGGGCTAATTGGGAGCCTTCACAGGAAACAGAAATGGGGGATAACGAAAGAAATGAAAGGATTCTTGGTGGCGGTGAAAGAAATTCTGGCAACAGAGATGACAGTGGAAAAGGAAGAGAGAGATCTACGAGTCCCAGGAAGGAGTTTGGAAAAAAGATGGATGCCTTGATGGACATGGTATCTCTCATGATGGGGAGAATGGGGCAGAATACTGTTCCACAGAACAACTCAGGCCACAGAGGGGAGCATAGTGCTTCCAATCAGCATGATGAGCATGCAGCCCGGACAATGTCAAATAATACTTACATCTCTACCAGACCATTCAAGCCCACTTTTTTAGTTCCTGTAGTCAATCCGCCAGAACCTGAAGAGAATGCTTCATGGGTGGAGCAGTTGAGAGTTGGCCGTACTGAGTATGACCCTCTACCTGTCGACATCAGGATGGACATGTCCTTCAATGATTTCATGGATCATAAGAGGAAGAATAGAGGGCAAGGAAGGAACTTTGATCAAAGAAGACCATCAAATCAAGGAGACTTGTACCAAGCTGTCAACAAAGTTATACTTCCTCATTTTGATGGGAGTGATACAAGTTCAGCCCAAGCTTGGATTCAAAAGCTGGATAATTATCTAGCTCTCAGACCAATGGCGGAAGATGAAGCGATTAAGTTCGCTACGCTACACCTTGATGGGGTGGCGCACAAGTGGTGGTACCATGGCCTCGTCACTCTAGGCCATTGGTCTATCACAACATATGATGAGTTCACCACTAGGCTCATCGAAAGGTTTGAGAAAAAAGATCCTGAGATCCATTTCAGAGAGCTTGCTCAATTGAGAAAGTATCGCACAGTTGAAGCCTACATCGCGGAGTTTCAGAGACTCTCAGTCATGGTGACTGGAATCACAGAAAGGAGATTGGTGATTCTTTTTAGTGAAGGGTTGACAGAACCCCTCAAAGGCTGGATTAAAGCCTTTGATCCTCCAACACTGCAAGAGGCCATGAAAAAGGCAAGAAACATGGAGTGGGCTGCTCCTAAGGCGAAATTTCAGTCAAATGCCCCTTTTCAGAAAAGGGATAAAGGAAAAAGGCCTCAGTATAAAAATAATTTGAGACCTCAGAACAAGGAGTTCAAGAATCGCAATCCCCATGTCACCAAGTTGGATCAAGAAACCTTGAATGAACTCAGAAGAAAGGGGTTGTGTTTTCGGTGTCAGGAAAAATGGTCTCAAGACCATGTTTGCCCTAAAGGGGTCAAGTTCAATCAGATTGAGTACTATTCTGCTGGGGAAAGTAGTTCTGATTTTTCCGACCAGCAATCTGATTTTGAAGGAAATGAAGAAGATAGAGCTTCAGAAGAGTCCGGAGATGAGAAGGGAAGTGGTGGAGTTTTAGCTCAACTTTCCAGTTTTCAAAGAAATGAATCCTTCAAGGTTCGTGGGATGGTCAAAGGGCAGCGAATCGTTGCTTTGATCGATACTGGAGCAACTCATAACTTCATTGATGAAGTTGTGGTCGCCAAGAAGGGGCTGCAAACAGAGGAGTTCGAAGGATTCAAGGTCATGGTTGCCGATGGTTTTCATATTACTTGCACCAAGAAAATATCTAACATGACCATGCAGTTGGGCAACTACGAAGTCAAGGATGACTTCTATGTAGTTCATATTGGGGATACCGATGCCGTTCTAGGCATTCAATGGCTGCGATCTCTTGGAGAGATCTCTTTGAAGCTGCAGACGATGGAGTTGAAGTTCCAATCAGATGGGAAGAAGATAATTTTGAGAGGCATGTCCAATGGGGGTCCTCGAGTAGTGTCATTCAAAAGAATGGCAAAGCTGATCCGTCACGATCAAGCTGAGTGGGTTGCCGAATGCATGATACTTCCTGCTAGTCCTGTTGAGACTAAGCATGACCAACCTCCTGATATCCAGTCACTACTCACGAAGAAGAGCAAAGTCTTCGCAGATTTGCCTCCTGGACCACCACCTGAACGGGGTTCAGAACACATCATAGAGCTCAAAGAAGGAGCCAAACCGGTGATCACAACTCCATATCGGTATCCGAAGAGGCAAAAGGATGAGATCGAGAAGAATATTCGGGAACTTTTGGAGATGGGTTTCATACGCCCAAGCAAGAGCCCATTTGCTCTGCAGTGGTTCTTGTGAAAAAGAAGGATGGTACCATGCGCATGTGCGTGGACTATCGTGCTTTGAACCAAAGCACCATCAAAAATAGATACCCCATTCCCAGGATAGATGAGCTCATTGATGAGCTACATGGGGCTAAGTTCTTTTCGAAGATAGATCTGAGATCGGGTTACCATCAGATACGAATGAGGGGATCAGATGTGGAAAAAACAGCCTTCCGATGTCACTATGGCCATTTTGAATTCTTAGTCATGCCATTTGGGTTGACTAACGCTCCGGCTACCTTTCAGTCTTGCATGAACCGTGTCTTTCAGAAACAGTTACGGAGGTTTGTGCTGATATTTTTTGATGATATTCTGATCTACAGCAAAACTTGGGAAGATCACCTCAAGCACTTGGAGGAAGTGCTTAGTATCATGGAATCTGAGAGTTTGTTCGCAAAAGCTTCCAAATGTGAATTTGGAATGGTGGAGTTATTGTACCTTGGCCACATAATCAGTGCTGAGGGAGTAAAGGTGGATCCGGAGAAGATCAAAGCAGTGGTTGATTGGCCACCACCTGAAAATTTGACTCAGTTGAAAGGTTTTTTGGGCCTTTGTGGTTTCTATCGGAGGTTCGTTAAGGGGTATTCACAGAATGCGGCTCCCCTTACTGATCTCACCAAGAAGGGAGCTTTTGTTTGGTCAGAAAAGGCTCAAGTTGTTTTTGACAAATTTAAGAAGATCATGAGCTCGTGCCCAGTTTTGGCCATTCCTGATTTCTCCAAGCCATTCGAGCTGCAATGTGATGCATCGGGTGAAGGAGTGGGGGCTGTCCTGATGCAAGACAAACACCCTATCGTGTTTGAGAGCAGGAAATTACGAGGTGTTGAAAGGACATACTCGATTTATGACAAAGAAATGCTTGCTATTATGCACGCATTAGCCAAGTTTAGGCAGTACTTGGTGGGGAACAAATTCGTGGTTAAAACTGACCACAATAGCCTCAAGCATTTTATGCACCAGAAGGATCTAAATGAGAGGCAACAGAAATGGGTGAGTAAGCTTCAAGCTTACGACTTTGACATTGAATATGTCAAAGGGAAAAATAATGTCGTGGCCGATGCTCTCTCCAGAAGGCCTCATCTTAGCTCATTGTGTGAGCTTACCACAGATTGGAGAGACATGTTGCTTGCTGATTATGCCAAAAATCAGTTTGCAACCAGCATTCTGGAAGGTACTTTCCATGATGAAAGGTACCAGGTGGTTGAGGGATTAATCCAGTATAAAGGAAGAATCTTTCTAGTGGCTGATTCTAAGCTCAAGAAGAAGATTCTTTTGAATTTTCATGACATTCCAGTTGCTGGTCACCAAGGTTTTTTCAAGACCTATAGGCAGATCCGAGAAAGGTTTTCTTGGAAAGGCTTGAAGAGAGAGGTTCAACGCTACATTCAGGAATGTCCTGTTTGTCAAGCAAATAAAAATGAGCATACATTGCCAGCCGGGTTGCTGCAACCACTTCCGATTCCCAATCAAAAATGGGAAAGCATTTCAATGGATTTCATCACTGGGTTGCCCAAGGCCCAAGGGAAGGATTGCATTTACGTGGTGGTTGACAGATTAACCAAGTTTGCTCATTTCTTTGCCATTACCAGCACTTTTTCTGCAGCTCAAGTTGCAGATTTGTTTTTTCGAGAAGTGTTTAGGCTTCATGGGTTGCCAAAGAATATTGTAAGTGATAGGGACAGCAAGTTCCTAAGTACTTTTTGGCAGGAAGTTTTCAGAATGAGTGGTACTGTGCTCACTCCAAGCACGAGTTATCACCCCCAAACTGATGGGCAAACAGAAGTGGTGAACAAGTGGTTGGAGGGCTACTTGAGAAATTATGTGTCAGAACAGCAGAAAGCTTGGGTTAAGTGGCTGCATATAGGCGAGTACTGCTACAACTCTACCTTCCACATGTCAATCAAAATGTCTCCTTTCTTGGCACTCTATGGGTATGAAGCACCCAGTTTTGCAGATTTGGTGTTTGGTGACAGCAAAGCACCATTAGCCAAGGATTTGTTGCAGCATAGTCAGGACATAATGAGATCCTTGAAGGATAATTTGCAGATTGCACAAAATCAGCAGAAGTTGTATGCTGATCAGAAGCGTGTAGAGCGTTCTTTTGAGGTTGGGGATATGGTCTATCTCCGTTTACAACCTTATAGACAGTCAACTCTCAAGAAGAGTGGAGCTGAGAAGCTCAAACCTCGCTTCTATGGGCCATTTAGGGTCATCAGAAAAGTTGGGGCAGTAGCTTATGAATTAGAGCTACCATCAGATAGCAGAGTACATAACGTCTTCCACGTGTCTCGCCTTAAGAAGGCACTTGGACACAATGTAATTGCTTCTTCACAGTTGCCACCGTTGGATGAAGAAGGACAGTTGGTTCTGGTTCCCGAGGAGATACTTGATGTCAGAGAACGTTCCTTGAGGAATAGAACTATCAAAGAATGTTTGGTAAAGTGGAAGAACCTGCCTATGGAGGATGCAACTTGGGAAAGTGATGAGATATTGCAGCATCCTAGTTTGCAATTGCTTGGGACAAGCAATCTTGGGGAAGGCGGACTGTAATGTCCCCTTCTCAAACCTGACATTTCCAGTGACCGTTGGCCTTTCGTTGGGAACCCGAAGGCTAGTCGGAAGTTAAATTAGGGTTTTCTAATTTTGAGGAGGTAATTGCTCTGAGATGGTGGATTCAATGGCGGATTCTTTCTGGGTTTTCAGAGAGCTTCGCAATGGTATGTTCAGGTTCAGAGCACTTTTTGGAATTTACTATTTTTAGTAAATTCTATTTTTGGCAGCTTTCCAGATGAGTTCAGCTCGGTTGACTTCCTGCTTCAGTGGGTCAGTTGTTTTGCTCAGTTTTGACTTCAGGGCCTTTGCGAAAGGATAAGTTAAGTCATTTAATTAAAAAAGTCACGTTTTAATTATTATAATTAAACGTTGACCCTTGGCTTAGACTTAATGACTTAATGTTGTTTTTAAAAGGTGGGTCTTTGAGGGTGGCGCCCTCATTGAGAAATGATTTAATATTTCCCTAAGTCAAAGCAATGGTTTGAGGGGCGCATTTTTCAAAGGAGGATATTTAATTAAAATGTCAATTCTTAAAGCCTTGAAGAGAAAGTACGCCCTCTTGAGGAGATGAAGGTTTTGACCTAAAAGCAGATTTTAGGGTTTCGTGAAGTCAAGCGGAAATTATAAAAAGAGTCTTGTGCATCATTTTGGGCATCTTGGAAAATTATACTGTTATGCTGCCGGATTGGCTCTGGGACTGCTTCGAGGAATGAAGGCCTCCTAGCATTGGGCATCACTTCGTGTTTGGAAGACAACATCTAGTGGTTAATCATTGTACTGTGAGTTGCATTTAGTGTGTTTTGTTCATCAGTTCATTGCATAGTTAGATTCGAAGTTATCATTTATTAGTTTCAGCTTATTGCATTGTTTTAAGACAGCAGATTGCATGTTTGCATCATAAATCAGAAAATACCAAAAATAACATTGTGGGTATTAGCTTGTTGCATGTGTTAGTCTTAGGCGCCCTTATGCTCCATATTGCAGATTTTAATGTTGTGAACTGAATTTTTAAAGCCAAGTCGAGTTTCTCAGCTGGGCCGTACCATTTAGGAACATTGGGATTTGTGCATAATTAATATATGGGCTTTAGATCTGATTTCAGTGTCTCATCCTAGGCGTGTGCTTAGTAAAGAGTTAATGCATTTGATTTCAAGTTAATCGGAGGTGATTCGTGGAAGATATGAGCATTTTAGCAATTCCTTAGACTGCTGTTCTAAACATTTAATGAGCAGATTGTAAAAGAAATCAGAAATCTGTATCTTGATATTTGAAGGCATTTGGTTTTTGTATTACTATGCAACGTAACGTTGGATTCCAAATGATGTAATGCTGATCCTTTAAATTCATAAGACATTGGCAGGCAAAGGCTCCTTATTTGTAAAACTGACAGTAGTACTGGCAGTTAATTCATTATTGCTTAAATCAGATTGTGTTCTTATTTCCATTCAAAGTTATTGTAATAGTGAGATCTCCGCCCTATGGTCGCTACTATCCCATCCCGGGTTAGCAAGCACATTCTGGGTGTTGAGTAGTTTCATTTCTCAGCATCTTTCTTTCAAGCATCGTTTTGTTTTCACTCCGTCATATGGTCGCCCCTCACTCCGCTTTGGATTGGGTAGCACATACTTGGCGTCGAGTTCCTTTTCCAGCATAAGCAGTTTATTTTAGATCCTCTGACCAATGCTCACCATCATCGGTGCCATTCTGGTTAGAGTTGCTTTCTTGCACGTTTTGGTTTTCTCATCTAACCTTAACGGGTGCACTGCTTTGTAATGTTGTTAATTGTAAATTGAAAAAAACGAAAAAAATTTGGCTCGGAATATTTCATACTGTCTACTAGAAGCTTCCCTCATTATTGAATCTTTGCATATATTTTTGTTCTTAGTCACTGAATGTGTATAGTTGTGTTATCCTGAATTTTTGACTTGTTTAAAAATTTGGATAACCAATCAAATTTTTGATAAAATTTGAAGATTTTCTTCTCTAAGGCACGCATTACGAGGTGCAAAGATTAGCGAATCTCAATTTTATGTCTGTAGTCCTTTGGGTTACCACTTTTTACGCATTCTTCTCCGTTTTCTTGAAATTTTGAGTCATTTTTAGTGTATTTTTGGTCCATTTCGGGTTTTTTGGGCAACTCAGCAAGTAGGAAAATTTTGGCTTAAGAGCAAAATTGCTAAAACTTAAAAAAGTTCCGAAATTGATTTAGTTGTCTAAAAGTCCGATTTCTTCTAAGTTCTCTAAAAATACTCATTTTTGTCAAAAAATAAAATTGTTAAATGATTTAAAAGGCCCGATTTACTTTAAGTCAATTGCCATTAGATAAAAAAAAAAACCCGATTTCAAGTAAAAAGTGCTTGTTAAATGTTTATAAAACCACGATTTTGCAAAAGCATTTGCAATATCATTTAAAAAGCCCGATTTTAATAAAAATCACTTGCAAATTCTCATGAAAATCCCGATTTTCATCAAAGTCACTTGCATTTAGTTCTCAAAATTCCGATTTCACTTTATTTTGACTTGCAATGACATTTCTAAAACCCGATTTTCATTTTAAAACATTTGCAAAGTCTTTTAAAAGGCCCGATCTTCTTTATCTTATTTGCAATGGTCTTTAAAAATTCCGATTCAGGTTGAAATCATTTGAAATCTGCTTGTGGAGGAAACTGTGTAAATCTGAGTTTGCTTATGATCAAAAACGTGCTCTTTCAAAACGCGTTTTCTTCTTATATTTTTTGATGTCTCTCTCTTTATTCGCCCTTTACTTACCTTTCTTTCATATGCTTTTTGAGCTGAGAACGCGTTTTTCTCTTTTACGTTTGAAACGTTATTCTTCTTCCTTCATCTCGCCCTCCATTCAAAAACGTGTTCTCTTTTATTCCATACACCTTTATCAGCTTAAAACGCCTTTCATTTTTACCTTCATTTCATCCGCCATACATCTGTTTTTACACTTCAAATGCCATTTAAAAAAAAAAAACGTATTTCTTGGCTGCAAAACGTGTTTCCTATTTTCAGTTATATTTCATATACCATTCATTTTTATCCTCTCGTCCATCCGTAATATCCCTTCACCTTTCACTCGCCTTCATCTTTCATTCACATCCTTCATTCCGTTCTCATGTCTTCCATAACCTTTCATAATCCCATTCCCATTTCTTTGAAAAGATGAACAAAAACAAAAAGTGATGCTCCTTCAAAGTAATTTGGGTTTTTGTTTATCCATTGCAAGTCGGGGTTTGTAGCCAGAATTGCAATTATAAAAATTGCTAAATGCCCCAGAAATTCCGACTGCCTTTTGTAAAATTGCTGAAGTCATTGAAAAACCCAAAATACTTAAAAAAGGCTCAAAAGTCTTGCTGTTTCAAGAAGACAAAGCGTTGCTTTTGGTTGTAATCACTCCATCAAGACCTGAATTTGTCTTCATCGTTCATTCTCCACCATTTTTCATTAGCCTTACAGATTCCTGTTCGATGACGGAGGAACCTTCTTCTCTAACAAACAAAAAGATGAAGTACAGCAGGATATCCTTTCTAACTTTGAGAAAATCCCTTGCACAGCGTTAAGTTATGAAAGAGAATTGCTTGCAACCGATGATGTTATTTCTCAGATTATTGCAAATCTTCACCAAGAGTTCGATTCAGATCGGTTCTTCATGGATTCAATCCACAAGTTCGTCAAGCATTGAACAATCTTTGATAAGATGCAAACTGCTTTTGAAGAACACAGAGAGGTCACAGTCGGAGATCATGATGTTATCATGAAGACCGTCGTTGTTGCCAAGAACACACTAGGCCCCGATCCAAATGAGTTGCAGATGATCATCAGCAAGTTCTTATCTTTCAAAGATAGGAATGAGACAAATTAAAATATTAGGTTGTTTTATGTATTTTTACTTTCGACAAAATATATGTAAAAACAAGTTTTGCAATTGCAAGAGTTCTTTTCTTGCAGTTTTGAAAAATGTAATTACATGTAAGTTCTTACAAAACAAATCACAATTTGGATTGTAATTTAGAATAAGTCAATTGCAATTAATTACCGGTTGAGAGATTTTCTCAAGTTTGTTGAGATCCTCCCACCTTTTTCTCCAGACCTCTCTCCTATAAATACTTGAGAGGGTCCATTGTAATTTTTTATCTTTTGGCAATGCAACAAAATTCTGCCAATTTGTGTATGCATTCTAAGACTTTGAGTTTAGATGTAAATCAGATTGCAATCAATAAAGAAAACAAATTGCTTCCAAACTTTGTGTTGGTACAGATTGTGATGTGACGACATTATTTGGAATTGATTGAGTTTTGTGGTGTTATACAAGAGGGATTCAAACTCAATTCTGCAGACTTTGAGCTGCTTATTGCGTTTGGAGTTTTAAAATGGTTTTCAGATTTGATACTGCAAACTTTGAGTTGTTTGTCACGTTTGAAGCTATTATAGAATGCTCAAACAAAGGGGGAAACTTGCAGACTTTGTGTTGCTTTTATTTTCTATTTTGAGCTGCTACATACTGTACTTAGTTACCAGAAAATTATCTAAAAAGGTTGATAGGAGAGTAAATTGTCAAAGACTTTGTGCTTTCAATTTGTTTTCCCATCCCGGAGGAGCAACGGAGGACTTTGTGCCTTTATGGAAACTTTGCTTCTTTATTTGTTTACTTCATAAATCATTTATATTTTCAGCTGTGATTCTTTTCTAAAACAAGAGAAAAGAATAAGTGTCTTTTCTGGAAAAAGAGAAAAATACAGAGTTTCACCCAGATTTAGAATAGATTTTTAGTTAGAGTGTATTTCTGAATTGCTAAAATAGACAGAAAAGGGGGAGTCTTCCCGTTGAAAATAGGAGAGTTTATCTCACACACTGTGGCTGAAACCACAATTTTGCATATCCTCAAGGTATACAAAATTTTCAACCAACAAGTTGAACCACAGCATGAAATAAAATAACTTCCATAGATGCCTAAAGATTAGAAAATTGTATTAATTGGTCCAGCTAAATCAAAATTAAAAAGACAGAGGAAAATTTAGTAAGACCCACTAAAAGACCTAGAAAAAGTTTTAAAAGGCCATTAATACATTATAGACATAGTCATAATTAAAGCGAAGTCTGAAAACTTAAATTTAAACAAATGCTCAAATATGTGACCAATTTTAGCAAGTCTGGAAACTTAATTTTACAAGAAAATTGGTCAAATATAACAGACTTTGTCAAGCTTGTCAAAAGAACTTTTAACACATCACAGGATTTCAATTGGCTCAGCCATGATATAGGCAAATTGATCACACAAACATCAGATTGCACACAACTCACTATATTATGTCTACCAGCACCATATTTATGAACAAAAACTTCTACTTGTAGTTTTAACAATGACATTTTTATTTCTTAAACTTGGAAAGTTCCTTGGCAAATCTCAAACTGTTTACAACTACCAGCATGGCCTCATTCTTGAGGCTTTTTGTTCTTTAGTAGTCACCAGATACATATGGTTGAAACTGCTCACCCTGCTCTACATTTTGTAGTTACTAGAATACATTAACATTTCGATTAGGATTGTCATCCCATGGCATGTTATGGATCCTGTCCTTGCCACAATAGCAAACCCAAAATTCAAGTCCAGAATTAGCATGCATATGCATCTGCTCCAGAGCTGAGGAAAAATGATGAAAAATATCCTACCAAACCCCTGCGATGAAGAGAAAAGTATGGCCATTGTGAAACTTGTAATGAACATTTTATGATGGGCAACACTTTATATTCGTTTCCATCATCCAATTGGAAAGTAGAATCACTAATTAATGGCTCTCACCGTGCTTTATATTTGATTCAGTTGCAACCAAAATTAAGAATTTTATGAGAAGAAGATATCAGTGAAGTATATTCCATCTATAAATATATTAAGCATTTTTTAATATAAGAAATGAAAGATTATGAACCCGTAATAGTGTATTTAATAGAATACAAGAATATTTGAATTATTGTTGTCATCTCAAAGCAGGTTATGGACCATTCTTTCTGTCATCGTCAGAATATCAATCAAAAGAATTCAAGTACAGAATTAGTATGCAGATGCATCTGCTCTAGAACTAAGGGAAAATGATTGAAAACATCCTACAGAATCCCTATGGTGAGGAGAGGAGTACAGGCATCACCAAACCTGTCATGAACATTACATGTTGAGCAACATTTCGCATTCATTTCCATCATCTAGTTGGAAAGTAGGATCACAAATTTATGGCTCAAACCAAACACCATATCCTTCCTATCTACTATGAATCCATGGCCAGCTTGCAACATTCCCTTTAAAGAGAAATTAACTAAGTTACCCCAAGTTTCTGGGACGGGGACGACAGGAGACAGGGGGGATGCATTTCAGGGTCCCCAATTCTTTCAGGTCATTTTTGGAGATGGCAGGGGATGGCAAAGGGGAAAATTTAAAATATTCATATGATAACATTGATAAAGCATTCATATATACCAAAGTTCGAAGACTTTGTTGGACTCATGCGGACTCCGCAAACTCGGGAGTCTGTAGGCTAGACGAGTCAACTCGGCACGGACTCAAGAGTCAAGTCCAAGAGAGTCCCTGCACGGGACTCGCAAGTCCAACCTCAAGACTCTGCAAGCTAGCCGAGTTGACTCGGCACAGACTTGGGAGTTGAGTCCAGGAGAGTCCCTGCACGGAACTCCCGAGTCCGACCTCAGGACTCGCGCTGCACGGGACTCGCGAGTCCAACCTCAAGACTCTGCAGGCTAGCCGAGTTGACTTGGCGCAGACTTGGGAGTTGAGTCCAAAAGAGTCCCTGCACGGAACTCCCAAGTCCGACCTCAGGACTCGCGCGAGTCCTCAAGTCGGACTCGGGAGTTCCGTGCAGGGACTCTTCTGGACGTCTAGGACGTCAAAACAGGCTTTAAAACATGTTTTTTTTAATTTTTCATTTCACTCCTCCACTTTGGCAAATACGGGTTTGTGACTTGAAGTGAGCTTGGAAGAAGCCGAGAAGACGAGCTAAGGAGATCATAATAGATCCAAGTAAGTGATTTAGCTTCTCTTTGTTTTGTTTTCTTCAATTAAAAATCAGAAAAATGAAAAAAATTAGGGGAAATTCCTAATTCCTACTATTTCTAGCTTGGTTTTGCATTCTTATTTTTTGCGAATATTTTAATCTCATTTATTTTCTGATATTTTTTCATGTTGAACTTCAAACAGCAATGTCATCTTCAAACCCAAGGGGAACGAGAAAAGACCTTGCTTGGAAGTATGGGATACCAGGAAATAAAAAGGGTGAGGTGACATGTACTAAATGCAAAAAATGGATGGCAGGAGGAATAAATAGATTAAAATACCACCTTGCAAGAATCCCTAGGCAAAATGTGGATGGATGCCCTAAGTCGACTCCTGAGATTATTAGAGAGATGAAGGCCCTTCTTGCTAAATATGAGACAAAAACAGATGAAAGACAAAAAACAAAGGATGCACTAACAGTGGCGATGAGTGGATCCACTTCTACACCATCTATGCCCCATGGTACTCCAAGTCCAAGCATCCGTCATCCACATTCATCTTTTGGTGAGGGTCCTAAGGGTTCTTTTTCTACTGCTAGTGCTGGCCAGGGTCCTTCATCAGGACCAAATTACTTTATTCCACGTAATGTTTCGAGCGCACAACCTTCACTTGAAGGTACCGGTTGGAATAAGGAAAAGCATCATGAAGCTAGGATGGCAGCGGCAAACTTTTGGTACTATAATAATTTACCTTTCAATGTGGCGAGCAGCCCATATTGGGAAGGTTTGGTGAATTCCCTTACAATTTCAAGTAAGGGGTTTAAGACCCCAACAGCTAAAGATTTGAGTGGGCCATTGCTAGAGGAAGTCGTAAAGAATATACAGCTTGTGGTTGATGAGCAAAAGAAATTTTGGCGAAGAAAAGGTTGCAGCATTTTATCTGATGGGTGAACAGATGGACAAAATAGGACTCTCCTAAACTTTTTAGTGGCCTCTAATGGTGGATTGGTGTTCCTAAAGTCAATAGATGCCTCCAATGAAGTAAAAATGTTGAGACTTTATGCAATTTATTAGATGGGGTGATCCAAGAGGTTGGTGTTGATAATGTTGTCCAAATTATCACGGACAACACAACTGCATATGTAGTTGTAGGTAGACTACTTATGGAGAGGTATTCCACAATTGCATGGTCTCCCTGTGCTACACATTGCTTGGACTTCTTGTTAGAGGACATTGGGAAGATTGGATGGGTCAAAAGTGCGGTTGAAGATGCAAAAAATGTTACAAAATTTATCTTCAACCATACTTGGGTGCTTTCTTTGATGAGGAAATTCACAAATGGCAAGGACCTTGTGCAACTTGGAGTGACACGATTTGCTAGCCACTTCCTCACACTGCAAAGCATTCTTGGTGCCATTGCTCATCTATTAACTTTATACATGATAATCTATTTGCTGTTTTTTTTTAGGGGTTAATTTTGTAATAATTTAACATTTGTTTTCATTTTTTTAGGTGACAGAACCTTTGGTGAGGGTTCTTTGTATGGTGGATGGAGAGGACATGCCAATGGGTTTCATCTATGAGGCCATGGATAGGGCCAAAGAGGCCATTTGACATTACTATGGCGGCAACAAAAGGAAATATGAAATCATTTGGCACATCATTGATCGGAGATGGACAAACCAACTCCACCAACCGATACATGCCTTTGCCTACTTCTTGAACGCAAAGTTCTACTTCTCAAACACATTTAAGGTGGATGAGGAGGTCATGGCAGGTCTTGTCACATGCATCGATAGGATGGTGCCTGATTGTGAGATGAGAGACAGGGTGTTTGACGAGTTGGAGGCGAGATTTGTTACATCTTATTTATGAATTTGCAATGTTGACTATCTATGAATTTTCTATATTTGATTTACTTTTTCTTTTATCTATTCAAGGTCTAAAAGGGTGCAGAGGAGAGACTCTTTTCCTCGCAACAAGCAATTGAAAGGAGAGGAAAACAACAACCAGATAAAAAAATTGTTCAAATTTTCAATAGAATACTACAAGATGAAATTAGAAACTTGATTCTTACATATACATTTTTTACTTTATTCTTATTTCTTAATACTTATATTTTTTAAATGTGTTTTTGTAGATGTATGGTGGGAGAACTATGGTGCTAGCACGCCAAATCTTCAAAAGCTAGCCATCCATGTCTTGTCGCAGCCAGTGCTTTTGGGTGTGAATGTAATTGGAGTTTATTTGAGAACATTCACACAAAGAAGAGAAACAGGTTGACACAGCAACGCCTAAATGATCTAGTTTTTGTTTGGTACAACCTTCGCCTTCGAACTAGAAAGGTTGAGGGTGTTTCACATGAGTCTATTGACTTGGATGATATTGATCCATATGGTGAATGGATTGTTGATGAACAAAATGATGATGCTGATGTCTTCCTTACAGATGAGGATCTCGCTGAATTCGAGAGAGCAGCAGTAGAAGAAGAAGAAGCAACAGGATTGGATGACATGGCGGAGGACGAAGACACTTTTGAAGATCAAGAAACCACTCCTCAATCTCTTCATTTGGATGCTATAGCAACTACTAGTTATAGGCCTTCAAAATTGAGTACCATTAGGAGGGGAAAGAGGAAAATATAGATTATATTTGGTTGTTAATGTTTTTCTCTTTTTGACATATGATTATATGTAAACATTTATAAACTTATGATGCTGTTATACATTTGAAAGTTTGAAACTATGAGTATGAATGATGAAATTTCAATTATTGAGTGTTTGATGATCATATGACATGTGTAATCTTTGAATTATGAGTGTTTGATAATCAAATTAGGCTCTTATGTTCTCTAAATGCATTAATTTCTTCTCTCTTTTTTTGGTAAAACTGCGGTTTTTATTTTTTTGCCAAGTCTGTGCCGAGTTTTTTCCCAAGTCCGTGCCGAGTCCCAAGTCCGAGACCTATTTTTGGGCTGTCGAGTCCGCATCGAGTCCGACTTTTCCAACTTTGGTATATACATTATAGAACCTTAATACATAACATTTGTGTTAAATTGAGAGTTCAAATAAGAGTCAAAATCAAACAAACTCGCAATCTAGTTACTTTATATTCATCATACCTCGTAAAATGATGCTTGAAGTTTACAAATATTTTATTATTTTGTCAAACAATTGTTGTAACACACCTTGTGTAATTATCATTGGGTGAAATGCAAACAAATTCCGGAATATTCCAGTGGGTATAAAATTACAATCAGATCAAATCCCATTCACATTCAGATTTATATACTTGGCTTTAATGTTTGTCCAAGTTTCCCAAGGCACCCAGCTATAGCTTACCGTGTAGAGAGAGTTGGAAATTATTTGCAGACCTGTAGCTTCATATCAGCAGTCCCAGCAGTTTTAAGAGCAGTACCAGTTCAAGTTTCAGATCGAATTCATATTGGTTAACCAATAGATCCATGCATCTGCTTAAGGGTGGATTCGTTGCATAAAGGGACTAATATTGCTGTTCCAGTCAAGGAACAGAGCACTGGAGCACCTAAAAGCAGCTAGACAGCCTTCGAACCCACCCATGCTCACTTTTAATAATCTAGATCTTGTTCTCATTGACTCCAAAAAAGGTTTTTATTTATATAATATACTTATTTATATTTAATATTTACTAATCAAATAAATAAAAATATTTATAAAATTATTATTATTTGTATTAATTATTAATTAATCTATAATATATTTATTATTTTTTCAAATTATAAATTGTTTATTTATTTAAATATTTTTAATATATTTATATATATTAAAAATATTTATATCATTACAGTAATATATATATTGTGCATGCATGAGCCTTAACCTATGTTGCCAGTTTTGGTATGGGTTCAAAGTTTGGGTATGGTATGGCAAATTTTTTTCCCTAGGTATGGTATATGGCCCCCCTTATCCGTATCTGCAATCTTAGGCCTCTTGTGAACACAACCAGCCTGAAATAACAATGGTCAGTCCCTCACTTATAACAGCTCTCTTAACACTTTCACTCGATTCTGTCCACCTAAATACAGTTTACTCATACACTTGGAATACAAGAATCCTGTTGGAATTCACTTCAGTTACAACTAATGCTAAAAATGCATTTACAAGGTCTATTTATGCTTTTGCAGTCCAGAACAAAAGATGAAAGGATGCCAGGAAGCCGAAAAGTGCAGAATTTGAAATGTCATAGGTTGTTTTTTTAGACACATAATGAAACCATCGCTTGGTGCAGAATCTGCAGACCAGTGGTTGTGTAACCACCCTGGCAGTTATGAAAGTGTTACTTTTTGGACCACCAAATTTTAGCTTCAATATATCTCAAGGCTCAAACCATACATTTGTAAATATGTCCTATCATACAATTCTGATCCATAAACTATGATGGTTATACCATACAGTAGACACCAACGTATAGATCTAGGTAAAGGAAATAAGTAGTGTACTCTTTAGGTAAACAATTAAATCTGAACATGAAAGGAAGATGAGAGCATGCAATAAGGAAATGGAAGACACAAGGATTTTTTCCATGGAAAACCCAAATTCTGAGAGAAAAATCCAACAAAAGAGAGGTAAATGACCCCCATATCCATATCTCCAATGATAAATGCAATCTTGGGCCTCTTGTGGAAACAACAAACCTCTAAGATGACTTACAATAGCTCTCTAATATTCTCTCTCAATTCTGTCCACCTAAATGCAGTCTACTTGTACACTTGGTGCACATGAATCCTCTTGGAATTCGCTTCAATTGATCCAATTAATGCTAAAATTGTGCATTCACAAGGTGTACTTGTTCTTTTGCAAGTGAGAACAAAAGGTGAAAGGTTGAATGAAACCCAAAAATGCAGAATCTGAAACACCATAGGTTGCTTTTTGGCTGCATGACGAAACCCCCACTTGGTGCAGACCAGCGGTTGCATAATCACTCTGACAATTACAACACTGTTGTTTTCTGGATCCAGTGATTGCATTACCGCCCCTTGTCAAAACTAGCAATTTTGCACAAACACCAAAAACTCCTCTGTTTCTTACAAAAAATCTGCTCCCTTCAGCAAAATTGTTCTACAATTTGTGCTCTACTGTGTCAGGGATCCATAGTGCAACTAACTCATTTTTTGGATGTAACTTCCAACAAGTTACCTGATACCTCTGTATTACTATCTGCATCACGATGATCACAATGCTTCAGCAATGTCCGTCAGCTTAGAGAGCAATAGGGCCTCAAAAGATGGCTATGAAGGCCTTCGATGTATTTCATCAATACTTCATCTTGCACTTTCTTATCCATTTGGACAATCATCCTTTGAAACTCATTTGTGTACTCTTGCTCACTTTGCCCTTCTTTTAGATTAAAAAATTGTCACTACACATTTTTACTCATTATGACATAGCATATAATTGTTTATTAATCAATTCCTTAAATTGATTCTGAGAATAAATTGGGGCTTGTTTTCTTAAAGCCATAGAGTATAAGATACTTAAAAAAAGTTAAGCATGTTTTCCATTCTCAATCTGGCAAAGAAAAACTTTGTTTCAAACTAAGAGTACGCATACTAAAATATACCTCAATTTGTGCTCACCAATGGTCAAGCTTCTCTACATCTACCTCTCCTTCAAATGGTAGAATTTCAATCTTTGCTTTAGCTTTGAATTGAGGTGTCTATGGTAGACTTGTTTTGCAATGGGAATGTTCTTCTTCTATGGAGTCAGTTTTCCCCTCACTCTTGCTGTTCTCCAATGACCACAACTTCTCCACAAGAGCCTCCATGATACCCTTCATAGTCTCTATTCAGTGAGATACGGTTACTACATTAGCTTCCACACTAAGGATCTGAGCTCTCCATCAAGGGTTTCTGTATTTCTTTCTTTGCCTTATAGTTGTTTCTTCCAACTATAGGAATCAATCTCTTTTTGCAAAGGTTACAATTCCTTGATCTTGTTGTGGGAATCAACCTACAAAATCGCCCACCGCAACTTGCACCAAAGGGAAGAACTTGCTCTGATACCAACTTGATCTATAAACTACAATGGTTATACCAGACAATAGTCACCAACATACAAATCTAAGTGAAGGAAATAAGTAATGTGTTTACAAAACTTAAGTCCAAAATGTTCCAGAGTAATACCAATAATTGTTTTATTCAATATATCAAGTAAAACACAACCATCAACAACTATTTAGAAATTGATTTCTAACCATCACCACAAGCCAACAAGTAATTAACACATAATCAAAAATAACCATATGAACAAAACATAACCAAAGCAAATACACTAACTACTAGTGGTTTCTCCATGTCATGTCTTATGTTCCACCAAGTTTCTGGGACAAGGACGACATGGGACAGAGTAAAGCATTCCTGGGATGGATTTGTTTTAGGCCATTTTAGGGGGACGGCAGGGGGTAACAAAAGGGACAGCTATTAAAAAATAGGGAAACTTCAAATATTTATACGATTTCATTGATAAGGCATTTGTCATATAACATAATACATTATAGAATCCTTGATAGTTGATACACAACATTAGAGTTGAATTGAGAGTTTATGTGAGAGTTGAACAAATTAATAAATGTCAAAACTAAAAATTTAATTGCGTTCATAATTCATAGGCTCCATGTATTTCTCTGCTGGGCTAAAATGTTTTTTAAGCTAATTTGTAATTACTATTGATGAAGTTAGAGCATATATGCATAGATCCATTTTGTTATTCCAATAGATTCAAAAGTTGTACGTGCTTGTTTATTTATGTCAATAATGCAATTTTTAGCACCTTTCATACATATTTTGCCTGATGTTATGGTTATTGATTCCTTCTGTTACAAACAGCTTCCCACTCCTCAAACAACAAAGCTAGCTTATTGGGGTTAGCATGCAATGCAAGTTTTAGAAACTAATCATTGAAGTCTAATGATCATGTCTATCATTTCTTCTGTTAATGCTGCTCCCCTCAGTTCTAGGGAAGACCATATAATCAACCAAATCTTCAATGGAGTTCCACTCCTGGTGGTCAATGCCAGATGTGTTCACTACATCTCTTAATAATTGATTTGCTTGTCTATTCACCATGTATAGACATTTAGTTCTTACCAGGCCATATTCTTTACATTGGCATTGGTTGTTAATGACAATTTTCAGTTATTAATTATCTTGTGGGCCATATTCAAAGACGGGCTAAATCATCATATGTAACATTGTCAGAGAAAATATAGAAGACTAAGTCTGAAATATGTTTTTAATTTAGGACCTTTTTAAAAAAAAAAATTGAGTGCACAACCGTGGGGATGGCTGGCCATCCCCAGGACAGTCAAGGGACGTCTAAGATGTCCCCAGATGTGTACGCCTGAGTAAACTCCAGGGATGTGTCCCCAGGGAACATAGGTTATTTCTTGTATCTACAATCATTATGGAATTGTTCTCTGATTTCTTGTTATTAACTGCAATCAGATTTTGTGTAAGAATTAGTTAATTGTTGGTTTCATAATGTACTCTATCTAATTTCCACAAGTTGGAAACTAATTTGAGGTATAACCTTGATAATTTTTGGATCAAACAGAGCAGAACATATTTATAATAAGTGATCCAAAACAACATGCTGAAATGCTGAAATGCATAAGAAGCAGATTGAAAGCTTAATTATGATCTAATTAAGCTAAGCCCTTCATGTACATTCATTAAACACCACTAATTTAAGGGAAACTACCTTCAGACCAAAACATCATTAGCTTTACTAGACACATGAACCAAGGCAGCTCAAGTGTGCTTGCTTATATTCCATTTATCTTGAACTGACACTATCTCTGTTTGGAATCAGTTTTCAAGGATGTATTAAGCCTATTTATAGCCACCAACAATGGAGATCTCTTATTGCCATATTTTGGGCCTAAATTACTATAAACACATGAAGAACAAGGAAGCTTGTTCATCTTGCACAGTATGTTCTTGTGGTCTGAATTTTTCTCCTGCAGAAGCTATAGTGCATCCTGCCCCAAATTTGTATATTTGAGTGTCCCTGATACATCGCATAGTATTTTTGTCTCGATTTTATTCATTCAACTTCTACCTCAAAAAGTGGAGGACGGATATGGTTTAGCTATCTAGATCTGTATTAAATAGGCTGGTTTCAATTTTCCTCTCATTCCCTGTTTCTGGTTGCTTGTAGATACTGATACAATTTTGGTTCTTTTCATTCTTCCACAAATCAGGATTTATAGCTTTGCAATAGCATAATTATAGGAGGTTCTGACCTGAAAACCTTCCTCCTACACTTTCTCTAGAAAAGCTTTAATAGCAGCAATTTTCTCCAAAGACCATGTATTGAAAACCTTTGTTTTATTCTACTTGCAAAATTATTGATTGGAACAGCATTATATTGTATATTTGCATCTCTGGGCAATGTTCCACAGGGTGGCATCCCTTGATCTCTGGGGCTGTCCCAAACATCACAGATTTTTTAGAGACGCAGAAGGGATATTCCTCTTAGATCCCCATATTTCCTGCATTTTTTCTCAAATCACTGAGACATGTGATTTCTTGGCATCTTAAGACTATTTCTTCTTTTAGGAGAGAGCAGGAATAGAAAAATGAAGAGAGCAAGGGTACTTGGGGGCACCCTGACATCCCCAGGACATTGAAGGACGCCCCTGATCTACAGAAGACATACCAAGAACATCCCAATAACAGTTTGTTTGAAAACCAGCAAAAATCATTCTCGTAAAATTTAAAAAACAGAAAAATGGACACTTTTGATAAAATTATTTTTGTGATCATTATCATATAACAATCAATCATGTTTACAATTTTGCATTTGTATTTCAAATTTTCAATGGTCAATGCTAAATGTTCATTGCTCAATATTCAACATTATAGATTTTAATGTTATTTGAATTTCAGCTCTTTTTAAAGCTAAATTATATTATTTATAGAATTGAAGCTATAAAATATGTATTTTATAGATTTTTTGTATTATATACATTCACCATCCCTCTTCAATCTCCAAAATCCAGAAAAAGGGGGGTAATCCATGGGATCCATGTGTACTAAATTGCATCCAGTTCTGGAAACTTAAAGAAATGTAGTTTCGCATCCATGCATTCTTTTAAATTAAATGAAATTATGTATGTGTTTCAATGGAACAAACAAGTGATGTTTGGTTAGTATGTCTGATCACTTCATATCATATTAGTTAGACATTTAAATTTTAAAATGATCTGTTTGCATGAATTTATTAATGCAATTACCACACAATGAGGAATTCATGTTTCATAGTTTCCTTATACCTGCAAACAGCCACCTCCAGATACCAGTAGCCCAACTGCCCTTTTCTTTTTAAGACTAGGTAAAACTTCCCGAAGGTAAAAGTCCGTGGAAGCTGAATATGCAGGTGAGAAAATTGATAACTCATTGTTCTTCCTAGCAGTCTTAAACCTTTTTGGAAGACTTTTCACAATAAGTACATCATTTATGAGTGCTGCAATGAACTGCTCCTCATTGTAGAGGTATCCAAAACTCTTGAATTTCAAGCTGTCACAAACAAAGACAAGCACAAATGACCTTACAAGTTCCTCCTCGAAAACACTAGCCATGCATGTACTAGAAGAAAAGCTGACAAACCTGATTCTCTTTGTACTTGTTGTCTCTTGAAGTTCTGGAATGACCAAGGTAGCATTCAGAAGCCTGGCTACAGCAACCACATCGCAGATCTGCTAAGAACAAATACATCGATGAGTATGAAAAACATTAGAGAAAGCTGTCACAAATTCTTTTTCTTTTAATTTCTAGACGGTGCCTATATTGTATTTGATTAAAGTCAATGAAAATGAAAGAGATTGAAGAAAGCCATCGCATATATTTCTTCTTTTACTTTTGAGACAGTGCTTATATTTGTATTTGATTAAAGATGAAATATTACCGAAGTTCTAATCTCTTGGAAGCCTCCTTGAATCTTCACAAATATAAACCCATTGTTGTGCCAGCTTGCAGCTGTCATTTCAAGTATCGAGAATTTGTTAGGCATCAAATGTAAACTAACAAATAATTATTGAAAACTCAAGTCAATGCAATACACAGAAAAATGAACCCATGCTTTAAGTCCAGTCAAAGATTGAACAGACCAGTGGCAAAGAATGATCAAAACTTAGGCCCTATTTTCAATATGACATTGTGATCTTCAAACAACTAAAAGACAGGGTCTTAGGATCAGTTGTGTAAGCTCACCTTAACTTGTTATGGATTTTTTTTTACTTTGTATCTCCCTGGGGAACAAAAAGCATTGATATTATTTTGCACAGAAGCAAACTTAATTATTAATTCGATGAAACTACAAGTGTAGTCTGCATAAGATGTGCATAACCTATGAATATTTCACGATAATTTACATAAGTGTTTGTTGAGTCCAAAAATTTGCAGCCATCAGTCAATCCCTAAATGCATATGCCCAACCTTCAAATGATATTATTCTAATAACTTAAAGTTCCACAAACATTCACCTTCAGTGATGTAACCCTTGACGAGAAATTTCCTAATAAAGTTAGCTACAGCTCCAGAAATTTGATAATGCTTACACATTATTTCTTTGTAGATTCATTTCTTATTTTTGAAAACAATAATCATATAATGTAAACATCCTGACTTGAGATTTCACATAATATTAGTTTAAAGTTGAAACTCAAATACCTAATCATTTAAAATCTTCAATCCTAAGTCATTTTCACAAAAAATAATGTGCTACCAAAATGCAGGCTTTCAAAAAGCAGCATCATAGCTATTAAACGTCTCATAAAGAGATTATGCACCCTTGAAGTTCTGATGCCCATCAATGTAGCAATTATAACATCATACTGGATAATTGTGAGTTCTCTTACAGCTATCTGGAGGTGGGCTGGAAGCTATTTATAGCAATGCTAGTGTCAAAACTGGATATTCCCACATTGTTGTACAGGTAACATGTCAACATTGTCTATGTCTGCTGTACATCAGTGTAATTTTCCAAGCCTCATTTTTTTTTTGAAGCCTGAAAAAACCCACACAACCGTGTGAAAACTATAAGGGACAATGCTTTTAGCTTCACACCTAAGGAATTGCCACTAACGATAGATATTTGAATCAATCATGAGAGGTCCATTCAATATAGTTTGTAAACTATCTGACAAGGTACTGTATGTAACTTTAGGATTAGGTCAATATTTTGACAGCAAATGCTCATATGCTTTACCCAGTGATCCAATACAAGCAAATGTGAATCTACAAGTCTCAGCATTTATCCTCAACATTTTTTGAACATGTCTATATAAGTCATCAGGACCAGCTTCATCAGAAACATATGATTGGTCACAAAGGGCCACACTAGAGACATGGTGCCACAATAATTAGCTGGTAAGCTTTAGCAAACCATAAGGGCCTTTTAGGGAGGGCTTACATACTCCACCTAGCCACCGAGGAAGCAAACACAAAGAAATCACGCTTAAAATGGAATCAACTGAAAACTACACTATATACCCCTCCTTACACTTAATTTTCCATTATTCCATTACCACTTTCAAGTAGGACTGATTTTAAGGATTGAATGTCTTCAAGGATGGATTTTAAGTTGCAAAGAAGCAATCTGCAGGAGAAGGAATTTGAAACTAGTGATATTATTTTGACATGTGTGCTCACCCAAACATGGCTTTTCGCTACCATAGGAAAGAACAACTGCATCTATAGGTAAATAACCTGCACATTTAAGACTGCTACTCCAATTAATGAGTTATGACAGTGATACTCAGGTGTTTTCATTTTCCTAGTGAGAAAATATTTGGAAAAGGAGCTAAACTGCATCTGGAAACATCAGGCAAAGTTCAATGATACTTCATCTAGGATCATTTTGTAGTGCTATGTTGCTACACATTGGTTCATGCTACCCATACTCAATGTGTATGGTTCAGTACACAAGCAAGGACTGAATACATTACAAGTATGCAGAGTTGGCCTATAGTAGTAACACTGAATTTTGATACCTTGAAAAAATGATGTTTATTTCTGACCCATAGAGGCTTCAGAAAACAGTGCAACGAAATGAAAAAAGCTTCCTCCTCTTTCAAAAATGGCAGTTCCTTTTAATACTTTGTGGATACAACTGGTGATATTTTCAATGATAGTACACGAATACAAGTCAACAAACCAAATTTGTTAATCAAAATTATGAAGAATACAATGAATGAATTGTTAAAAAAAGTAGAGTACATATTATTAAAAGAATGAATTGTAAAGAAATTACAATACATATTAAAAGAAAACTACTTTCACATATATTAATTCCCAAGGCTTGTTCAAGAATCATAAATCAGCCGCATTGGTATTATGCTATATTTAAGGAATCAGCCAGCAGCAACAGTGCTACAAATGTCAACAATAAAATATTTAATTCAAAATTATCAAGTACAAATATTGTTTTTAGCTTAACTAGCACCGCTCAATTAAACAAATAGCTAAGTAAGAACTATTTTAGGGATAAGTTAAAAGATCTGCAAGAGAGCGCCAAAGAGATGAAATGTGGATTGATATAGCAAGAGTGAGATGGAGATGACCTTGGATATTTATTGCTTTTTATATCAGACAAGATATATATGCTAGTTATAAATAATTTCCTGTTAACCATTTTCCAAAAGTTCCCATCTTATGGGTATCTCTTTCTTAGATCTTTTGCATGTAGAAGATATTGACCCTAATCTATACATTGTTTAAGAATGATTATTTGCATTAAAGATAAGTGAAAAATATGAGTCTTAAGGAAATATTATATGTTCCTAGAGACATGGGATTACAGGAAATAGGGACAGGGCCGCCAATCAAATTAGTGTACTCAAGTAAATGAATAGGGACATGGCTATATTATATATAAATGTAGTCACCAGAAATTGTCAGTACAAGGATGGGCATGTGGTACACATTCCTATAATGGAGTTTCTTAATAACTATGGAAACTATACATGGTATCACAGATTTTTGTACTTGGAAATCACCTCGACTCTCTTCAATAGCAGCCAAAATCATTTGGGGAAGAAACTAGCAATCCAAGAGATTAAGAATTTTTCAAAAAAATTGAATGTAATAGGGAAAAAAAAAATTGGATTTTCAATGTACTTAGAAAATAGAGAGAGAGTGAGAGAGAGGGTTCTTGTCTTTTGAATTTAAAGGCATTTTAATAGCATAGAGATATAAATAGAAAATAAAAGTCAATGTTACTAGTTCAAGCCTTGGGGCCTGCCGGTTCAGGTTTGGATTCGGTCTAAATTGGGAGTTGGAACAAACCAGGGCGAACCCACAACTAATTCTATTATCTTTCACAACCAACTGGCGAATTTGACCCTCTTTTTCATTATTTTCTTCTAATTCAACTTTTGGCTTTGACCAAAAACCAAAAAATACCAACCCCTCCCCCCAACCTTAAAATTTGGATTCCAAGGCATTTTGAAGACAAAAACTAAGTCATTTCTCTTATTGTGAATGCAAACAAAATATTATTAATCCTTTTTGGATTTTCATCTTGCTTGCCATTGCACAAATTGAGTTGAAGATTGATCAATGAACATTCCAAAGTGGTTGGATTGCTATTCATATGCATTTGCAAGAGCCCATTTCTTGCCAAGGAGATCGTAGAGGAAGATTTATGCAAAAGAGGTAGGTTTTTCTCAAATTTTTGGGTTTTTTTTGCTAAATGTTTTTTACACAACTGAAGTCTCTTGTTTTGTTTTGAATTTTTTGTTTTGTTTTTTCATTCTTCTATGAATCTATAACACATGCTTAATTTTTAAATATATATTGTTTTCATTTGTTTCAATATTTTGAATGTGTTGTTTATTGAACTTGTTCTTGTAGGTATTACAATGGCAACCGGTTCTAGCTCCATGGCGAATCCCACTTCAAAACAAACCCAAATTCTCCCCTTTGGAAAAATGTTGGTATGGTGTAGCAACTTCCAAGTGGTGGGGTAATGTTTAGATTTGTAGAGAGTCTAACGTTAGGTATTCAAGCTCATTAAGTTGGGTGAAAGGCTATGCTCCCCCAAGTCTTGGGGACGGGGACTACGGGACATGTTTCTGGTACGGGGGTACTTTTGGGTCATTTTTTAGGGGATAGCTATTAGAAAATAGGGATTTTTATAAAATATAGAGAAATTTCAAATATTCATATCATAACATTGATAAAACATTCATCATAGAAATTGTAGAAGATTAATACATAACATTAGACTTGAATTGAGATTTCACATGAGAATTGACAAACAAATTAACACAATTCAAATACTTTCATTGTCAATCTGCATACATATTAAATAAGAATTATAACAAAACCCAAAGGCTCCAAGTTTCAACTATAAAATGACAAAAACATAGAAAATATATGGCTGTCCCTAATCAGCAGATGCAACTAGCAAGTTAGTATCAAAATTGAAGCTCAAGCTTGAGTCACCGTCATATGCAATGGTGGGGAGCAAGTTTTTGAGGAGTCGCCGAAATGTTTCTGAAATGGGGACGAGAGTACTAGGGTAGGGGGCACGTCCCTGGGGAGCATTGGTGAAAGGCCATTTGTGCCACATCCCTAAACTAGGCATCAAAGCCTGCCCAAGAAAAAATGGTATAACCATTCCAAAAGCACAAGTCGTGGCATATATTAATGAGCAGGAAAAAGCAAATCAAGCAACATGTTATGCTCCTACCTCTATAGTGCGTATAGTGTTATGAGTAGTCAACTTGTGGCTACCTTAACTCTTAATTAAGTCATTGTCATTATTATATTGTTATTTAGTTATTTAGGTCGGCCTAAGGCTTATATGGGATTATCTAGGTCGACCTAGGTGTTATCCTAGGCATAAGTATGGTATATATAGGAGGTATAGGTAGGTTATTATCATCATGATGAGTATTGTGTTCTTATTTAAGACTATTGGAGGTATCTCCCTCAAAGTGGATTAGGAAGTTGTGTAGAAACCCCTGTTCTCACTGTTTTCTGAAACGGTCTGTTTTTGCTTGTTTTTTGTCGTTTTTGGTTTTTTTGTGTTTTTTTTTTGCATACAATAAATAACAATGCGATTTTGAAAGAAAATCCAATAAATTCAAACAAATGAATACTGAAGTAGGTAACCCTTGAAATAGCTAACATACGATCTTATTATTCTTTCCAGATGTTTACAATAACAGATCTCTGACATGCAGACTAAGATTTAAATAAAAATATCAGATCAAGAACCTGATTTGCAGCCGCCTGGATGAAGTGATGAATGGTACGGCTATCAAGATATCACCTTCTCCCTCTGCCAGATGTCAGCAAATGCAACTAGAGGAATATGCGCCCCTGTTGATGATGAAAGACTGCCAAAAAGGAAGGCGATTAACCTTACATGAAAAATACGGCCTGTACTTGCAGGTACGGCCCTGTAACAGCAACAAATGTACGGCCCCAGCAGCAGCAAGAAATCAATACGGCCCTTTGAGGTTTTCCTGTAGTTTAGAAAATAGGCGCCTAAGGAAATAGAACCCTTCCGAATGGATTCCGAGCCAAAAACCCTGAATGATGTGATCTTTGTGTAAGTACTGTGATAACCTCTGAATGAAGCTACCTCTCTGAAAGCAATAAATCAGCTGGTATTTCACAGCCTCTAAACTGCAAACACTGAAGATGGCACGTTCTCCAATGCACGATGAAAACTGGAACCCTTGGCTCTGTTCTCAGAAGAAGCACTTGGCAAAATTCGATTTTCAAACATAATGAGCTCTCCTTCCAATGAAACCCTTATATCCTTCAAAAAGTCGACTTTTCTCAAAAAGGCATCATTTAAATAAATTTCGAACTTTTCTTTTAATTTTTCAATAGTCTCAAACGCACTTTTAATTATAAATTATAATTGAAAAGTGGCCCCTCTTCAATGTTGGTCGACCCCTTTAAGAAATCACTTAAGTTATAATATTAAATAATATTATAACTTTATAATATTAGCTTCAAATAATTAATATTTAATTTGACAATTAAAATATTAATATCTTCCTCAAAATACGTCCGATTAATGAACCGTCTGAAGCTGAGAATAAGTGATTGATTTTGCACCAACCAAACCATCTTGCTAAAAATAGCAGGGGTGCTTGATGGTGACTTAACTTACTAAAATAGCCAAGTAAAGCAAATGGTGTTGAGCTCGAACGAGAAGCCAGTGATAGATCGACAACGCAGCAAGCCAAGCTCCAACAAGACCCTCTATCCATCCCTGCTCGACCTACGAGGGTCGTATATTAGGCTAATCATAAGCTCGAGAGATGTCAACTGGAAGGGGACATTACAATGTCGACCCCTCACAAAATTGCTTGTCCTCAAGCAATCTCAACTCCGGATGCTGCAAAATATCCTCGCTCTCCCACGTAGCATCCTCCATTGGTAAATCTCTCCATTTCACCAAATATTCCCTGATAGTCCTCCTACGCAACTGTCTCTCTCTGTACTCCAGGATAGACTCAGGTACTAAGATCAACTTTCCCTCGTCATCTAAGGGAGGTAAAACTGCTGAAGGTACCACACAGTGTCCCAACGCCTTCTTGAGACGTGACACATGAAAAACATTGTGGACCTTGCTATCCACCGGAAGCTGTAGCTCATAAGCCACCTCTCCAACACGCCTCAGAATCCTGAAAGGACCATAATACCGTGGCTTAAGCTTCTTCGAACCACTCTTCCTAAGAGTAGACTGACGGTAGGGCTGTAGCATGAGATATACCATGTCTCCCACCTCAAAAGATCTCTCTGTCCTCTTCTGATCTGCGTACTGCTTCTGCTGATTCTGTGCCTTAGCAATATTCTCCTTGAGAGCCCTCATAGTGTCCTGACTCTCCTGCAATAAATCTCCAGCACTCGGCACTCTACTGTCACTAAGTAGCAAATCCAGAAAGCTAGGCGCCTCATAACCGTACAACGCCATGAAGGGGGACATCTAAATGGTCATGTGAAACGTAGTGTTGTAGCAATACTCGCACAAATATATCCACTTGACCCACGCCTTTTGCTGCCCTGCAATGTAATTCCTGAGGTAACCTTCCACCCATTTGTTCACTATCTCTGTCTGACCATCAGTCTGCGGGTGGTAACTGGTGCTCGGTGTAAGCTCGGTCCCACAAAGTCTGAACACCTTCTGCCAGAAGTGACTCAGGAACCGACTATCCCTGTCGCTAACTATGCTCCAAGGCAACCCATGTAATCTGAAAACCTCACGGAAGAAGACCTCTGCTACCTGTGTAGCTGTGTAAGTGGTGGTGATCGGAAAGAAGTGGGCATACTTCGTCAGCCGATCCACAACTACATATATACAATCCCATCCCTGGGCTTTGGGCAAGCCCGTAACGAAGTCCATCGACAGGCATTCCCACTTCCTATCAGGAATCGGAAGTGGCTGCAACAATCCTGCCGGATACGTGTTCTCCTGCTTGTTCTGCTGACAAACAGGGCACTCACGCACATACTGAAGAACATCGGCCTTAAGTCCCTTCCAAGTAAACCTTTCCCGTATTTGTCTGTATGTTTTAAAATACCCGGGATGTCCTACTGTGGGCACATCATGAAAGGCTCGCATAATAGTGTTCTTCATCTTAGATCCTGGGATCAAGAAAATCCTGTTCTTGTAAATGATCAAGTCATTCACAAGCGTGTACCTGGTGTCTACCATCGATCCCTCAACAATACTGGATGCCCAAGTATCCTTGGCATACTCTGCCACAATCAAATACCTCCAATCCTCTGCGATGTGAACCATAGAGCTCAGATAAGGCCTGCGTGAGAGAGCGTCAGCCACTACATTCTAGGTACCTTTGATGTAGGTGATATCAAAGTCATATGCATGTAACTTACTCACCCACTTCTGCTGACGATCATTTAAGTCTCGCTGCCCCAGGAAATGCCTCAAACTGTTGTGGTCAGTTTTAATGCAAAACTTACTGCCCACGAGATATTGCCTAAATTTGGCAAAGGCATGCATTATGGCCAGCATCTCCTTATCATAAATACTGTAAAGCCTCTCTGGACCTCTGAGCTTCCTGCTCTCATAAACGATCGGGTGCTTGTACTGCATGAGCACCGCTCCAACGCCCTCACCAGAAGCATCACATTGAAGCTCAAAAGGCTTCGTAAAATCTGGCAGTGCCAACACTGGACACGTAGTCATTAGCTCCTTGAACCTCACAAAACACTCCTGTGCCTCAGGAGTCCAACAGAATGCACCTTTTTTCAACAAATCCGTCATAGGTGCTACATGGCGTGAATAACCATTCACAAATCTGCGATAAAAACCACACAAGCCAAGAAATCCTCGCAGCTATGTAAGGTTCGCCGGAGTAGGCCAATCTATAATAGCACGGATCTTCTCAGGATCCATCCGCACTCCCTCTGCACTGATGATATGGCCTAAGTAGAGCAACTCAATCATCCCCAGATCACACTTGGACTCCTTGGCGTACAAGGACTCCCTCTCCAAAATGCTGAGCATTGTATCCAGATGAGCCAAATGCTCCTGCCAAGTCCTGCTGTAAATCAGAATATCATCGAAGAAGACAAGTACATATCTCCTCAATAGTGAGTGGAAGACCATGTTCATGGTGGACTGAAATGTCGCTGGCGCATTGGTTAGCCCAAATGGCATAACCACAAACTCGAAGTGTCCACAATGACAACGGAATGCAGTCTTCTCAACATCCTGCTCACGAACTCTGATCTGGTGATATCCTGATCTCAGGTCTATCTTCGTGAAATAACATGCACCATGGAGCTCATCAATAAGCTCATCTATACGAGGTATGGGGTACCTGTTTTTTATGGTCCTCTTATTCAGGACTCTGTAATCGATGCACATGCGAAGGGTTCCATCTTTCTTCTTCACTAGGACAACTGAAGAAGCAAATGGTGATCTACTTGGTCGAATGTGACCCATCGCAAGCAGCTCCTTGATAGTCTTCTCTATCTCATCCTTAAGCCTCTTAGGATGCCTATAAGGAGTAATCATGACGGGCTTAGCGCCCTCCTCAAGCTCTATAATGTGCTCAATACCCCCTGTCTGGAGGTCTCCCTGGTGGGATATCACTGAAAACCTTCTCATGCTTGACTCTCAACTGTTGAATGTCAGGATGGTACTCGGTCTTATGCTGTCCCTCCTGTATAGGTGCCAATGTGCACTCGGCAGCCCACTCTACCATGTCATGTCGCATGAGTCTCTCCATTTGACGGAAGGAAATGGTCCTGACATTACTGTCCCGAATGGCCTTCAGGATATGTGTCTTCCCATCCACATCAAACCGAATCTCCATGTCTTTGAGATGAAGAGTGACTTCCTCAAGGGAATGAAGCCACTTCATGCCCAAAACTAAATCAATGTCTTCCATGTTCACCACGTAATAATCAGCCTTGAATTCATAGTTATTCAAGCGCAAGGGGAGATCCTTAATCATGCGATCACACCTGAGAGTGTAACCATCAGCCACCTTAACCTTAATGCCTTCGAACTCCTCAGTTATGAGTCCGCGCTTCTCCACAAATCTAGCATCAATAAAATTGTGGGTGGCTCCTGTGTCAAGAAGGGTGATGACCCTTTGTCCCGCCAAAACTCCACGAAGTCTAAAAGAACCCTCCTGCTGAATGCTAGACAATCGTGCCTCCTGAATCTAGAGCTCTGACTCTAATTCAGCCTTAGGCTCTGAAGCCTCTGGTTCTTACTCCTCAGAACTCTCCTGCTTTTCGGAACTCTCAAATTCCGAATCCTCGTAATAAGCCCACATTACTCGATTGGCCTTACCCTTAGGCCTCAAAGAACAATCGTGATTAGCATCATAGGGACCTTTGCAATAGAAGCAAAGCGTCTTCCTGCGCAAATCGTTAAGAGCCTCACGATCCAAGGGTGCTGCTGATTTTCCCTTTGAATCACTCTTAAAATCAGATTTCTCTCTGTTTTTATTGAATCCTTTATTGTCCCTAAATGAAGAAGTGTTTTTAGAACTAAATTTGCTGGATGGTGCTGCAAACTCCATACTGCGTGCCTTCTTCATAGCTTCCTGTAACGAAGAAGGATCAAATGCTTTGATCCAACCTCTCAATGGTTCCAACAGTCCCTCCATGAAAAGCACAACGAGACGCCTCTCTGATATATTAGGAACCATAACTGACAATCTCTAGAAGTCTCCTATGTAGGACTCCAAACGACCACTCTGTCGCAACTGAGCCAAATCTCTGAAATAAGATTCAGGATCCTTCCTGTCAAATCGTTCCACCAACTTGTCTACGAACTCCTGATATGTGGTGATACGATCATGCTGGAGTGTCACCATCCTGTGATGCCACCAGTCGTAAGCTGCTCCCTCAAGATGTAAAGTAGCATACCTAATAGCGTCCTCCTCAGCCATCGGACGCAATGTGAGGAAAGTATCTAGCTTACTAATCCAGGCCTGAGCTGTAACCTTGCCACTACCGTCAAACATAGCTAGAGTAAGTATGTTTGTGGCATGTTTCAGATCAGTATTATTATATCTAGGCCTCCCATCTGGCCGATTCCTGTGATGTTCTCTCCTCTGTGTGATGAATCTGTCAAAGGTAATCCTCTCTCTGACCTCTGGTGACAGTAACTCCCACTCGTCGTTCGCTGCCATAAGAGTATCAGCGAACAATCCCTCAGGCTCCTCACCTGCAATAGCCTCATCAAGCTCCTGTCTCACAAAATTAGGCCTAGTTGGCCTGTCTGTTGTCCGTGAAACAGTCCTAGGTGCTCTCCGTGACCCTGCATCACTCCTGTTCTCGTCACGATGAGGTGACGGTCTCCTCTGTGTACCTATCCTCTGTATTGCCATTGTCAACTGTTGTAGCACATCGGTAACCTGCTATTGACCTGTCCATAGATCTCTAATAGTGTGTAGGACTTCTGCATCATCATTATCCCTAGGGTTTCGAGGAATCTCTATTCTGTCAGCCATGGGACCCGGCTGCCTGTTCAATCCCTGTTGCCTGTCAATCAAGGCTTTCCTGCGAGTGTAATATCTGTGAGGCCCAACCTCTTGTGGCTGCATAAGAATGCTAAACCCTCAAGATGGCAGGATTTAGCTCTGATACCACTGTAGAAACCCCTGTTCTCACTATTTTCTGAAACGGTCTGTTTTTGCTTGTTTTTTGTCGTTTTTGGTTTTTTTGTGTTTTTTGCATACAATAAATAACAATGCGATTTTTGAGAAAGAAAATCAATAAATTCAAATAAATGAATCTTGAAGTAGGTAACCGCTTGGAAATAGCTAACATCGTCTTATTATGCTCGGATGTTTGTAACCGGATCTCGACATCGCGGACAAGATTTAAATAAAATATCAAGAACAGTTCTGCGACCGCTTTGGATAGAAGTGATGAATAGGCCGGTATGCCCAAAGATATCACCTTCTCCCTCTGCCGGATGTCGGTAAATGCAACAGGAGGAATATGTGCCCCTATTGATGATGAAAAGGCGCAAAGGAAGGCGTTTCTTGCATGAAAGTATGGCTTGTACTGAGTGCGACCTATGCTTATTAACAAATCTTATAGCCCAGTGACAGCAAAATCGATCTGACCCTTTGAGGTTTGCACACATGGTTTAGAAAATAGCTAAAATAGAACCCTTCCAAATGGATTCCTAGCCAAAACCCGAATGATGTGATCGTGTAAGTACTGTGATAACCTCTGAATGAAGCTACCTCTCTGAAAGCAATAAATCAGCTGGTATTTCACAGCCTCTAAATGCAAACACTGAAGATGGCACGTTCTCCAATGCACGATGAAAACTGGAACCC
Organism: Sequoia sempervirens; assembly: GCA_007258455.2. Classification (NCBI taxonomy): domain Eukaryota; kingdom Viridiplantae; phylum Streptophyta; class Pinopsida; order Cupressales; family Cupressaceae; genus Sequoia; species Sequoia sempervirens. The sequence continues at coordinate 87,615 of VDFB02348024.1, forward strand.
TTGGCTCTGTTCTCAGAAGAAGCACTTGGCAAAATTCGATTTTCAAACATAATGAGCTCTCCTTCCAATGAAACCTTTATATCCTTCAAAAAGTCGACTTTTCTCAAAAAGGCATCATTTAAATAAATTTCGAACTTTTCTTTTAATTTTTCAATAGTCTTGAACGCACTTTTAATTATAAATTATAATTGAAAAGTGGCCCCTCTTCAATGTTGGTCGACCCCTTTAAGAAATCACTTAAGTTATAATATTAAATAATATTATAACTTTATAATATTAGCTTCAAATAATTAATATTTAATTTGACAATTAAAATATTAATATCTTCCTCAAAATATGTCTGATTAACGAACCGTCTGACGCTGGAGAATAAGTGATTGATTTTGCACACGACCAAACCATACTGCTAAAAATAGCAGGGGTGCTCCGCTGAGTGACTTAACTTACTAAAAATAGCAAGTCAAGCAAATGGTGTCTAAACGACTCCGAACAAAAGCCAACTGGTAGATTCTGACAACCGCAGCCAAGCCAAGCTCCAACAAGACCCTCTATCCATCCTATCAGCCTACGAGGGTCGTATAATAGGCTAATCATAAGCTCTGAGAGATGTCAACTGGAAGGGGACATTACAAGTTGCCCCCTCGAAGTGGCATATTATTATCAAGTATTTGCAACATATTTCAAATTATATTATTTCTTGTGCAAGTTATTTCATTACACAATAGGCCACAAATCAAACAGTAGGTTGCAAATCAAATCATCCTTTGTTAAAGAAAGGATCTCGAGGAATGAAGCTCCTCCACCACTTTCTAATCTTCAACCTATAGAAAGCCACCCAATTTTGGCCACACTTGAAGAACAACGAATGGCCTTTACACATATCAAAGGGACTATTGGTAATGGCATTTCAAAACGAGTCTCGAGAAATTGCCAATCAACACATAGTGAGATGTCTCTATACAAATGGATTAGCTTTCAATGTTGTTTCCTCACCATATTGGCAACAAATGGTGAGAGCAAATAATGAGGCTCCAAAAGGCTATAAGGGCCTTGAGTTTTGAGAATATGTGTAGCTCCTTATTGGAAAAAGAGGAAGTTTATAGAGGAGTCATTGAAGCCCATAAGGGATTCGTGGGCCAAAACAAGGGTGTCCATCATTTCCAATGGATGGAAAGATGCAAAAAATCGGTCATTGATCATTGTTAATGCAATGTCCCCTAAAGAGGCAATATTTTTTAGAGCAATGGATTATGAAGGGGGGTTGAAGGATGGGGCATTTATTGCTAACATTCTCACCATTAAGGAAATGGACCCTCGACATTGTGCAAGTCATAACAAACAATGCCAAAAAATTTAGAGCAACTAGGTTACTAGTTGAGGAGCATTATTCACACCTTTTTTGGACACCTTGTTCCATCCACTCCCTCAATCTTATACGACAAAAAATTGGCACCAAAATTGATTGGATCAAATAGGTGTATGCCAAGGCTGAAGAGATCCAAATGTTCATCACCAAACACTGTATGTTACAAGGCATATTCAAAACATTCTCAAAATTGGAGTTGTTTAAGGTAAGTGAAGCAATAAGATTTATTTTAATAAATATGTTTCACTTTAGTAAATATTTTTATTTTATTTTTTGTAAATTTTGATTTTCAAATAGGTTGCTAAGACCCATTTTGCCTCCAATACAATTGTCTTGAGAGGACTTGTGAAGGTTCGTGAGGCACTTTCTAACATGTTCATCAACCCAAATTGGTCCATATGGAGGGAATCTAGCACTACAAAGACAACAAATATTAAGCAGATGATCCTAGATAACATTTGGTGCGATAAAATTGAATACTTCCTCAATTTCACTAAGCCCATATTGAGTATGATCCATTATACTAACATGGATAGCCTTGTTTGGGAGAGATGTATGATGACATCAACTCAATGATTAAGAAGATGAAAACCCTCATTAATGCAAAAGAGCAAGATCCTAAAGAAACTTTCTTCAAACAACTACACAAAATTATTGAAGAGAGATGGAACAAAATGACCACTCTGATACATCTTTTTGCCTTTGCATTGAGTCCCAAATATTTTAGTGTTGAGCTCCTTTTTGTGTCAACAAGAATTGCCCCATATAGAGATGTTGAAGTTGGCCAAGGGTATAAGATGGCACTTCATAGGCTCTTCATTGATCTTAACATGAGGGATGCAATGAGGATTGAGTTCATGGATTTTGTATGCTCCAACAACTTCAATATTGATGCTCTTCCTTTGCATTGAGTGCCAAATATTTTAGTGTTGAGCTCCTTTTTGTGTCAACGAGAATTGCCCCATATAGAGATGTTGAAGTTGGCCAAGGGTATAAGACGGCACTTTATAGGCTCTTCATTGATCCTAAAATGAGGGATGCAATGAGGATTGAGTTCATGGATTTTGTATGCTCCAACAACTTCAATATTGATGCTCTTCCTAACAAGTATAAGGTCATGCTCATAGTCGATGGTACTTCCATGGCCAATCATTCACACATCTACAACCTCTTAGAATCAAAACTCTATTGCAAGTTTTATAAAAAAAATATTTTATCTTTTAAGCTTCATTTATTTTATAATTTAAATTTTTAAATTTTGTAACTCAACTCTCTAATTTTATCTTAATAGGTTGCTAGTTCACCTCCATCTAAGAGGAATTGGAGCACATACTCCATCCACTCAGTAAAGCGCAATCGACTACACTCAAAAAAGGCAAAGGACTTAGTGTATGTGCATTCAAACTTGCATTTCCATTCACACAAACAAAGCGGCTACATGGAAGTGGTATATCGAGCCAAAGCATATCGACTTGGATGCTTCCACTTCCCACCTTACTAGACTTGATGTTGAAGACGAGCCAGCTAGCGAGCATGAGAGTGCTAGTGCTAATGGCACTATTTGTGGCTCTTCTAATTTACCAATACCTACATCATCTAATATGGATCTTTTGTATATGTGGGACTTCAAGCATTGACATATCTCCCCAAAATCTGCACCTTTTGTATATGCTTTCCTATAATCCTCATGTGTAAAAGGCTCAAGTTGTAATATTGTGGCCAAAGTTGAAATTTACGTTGTAATCGGTGGCCTAGAAAACATATCCACCATTACTTTGAATGAGACGCTAAAAAACAACATATCCACCATCACATTTGTGTTCCCTTTCTTTTATTTGATCATCAATTGAAATTGTTAGGAAAATCCTAGCCATTTGTACTACCTTGCCTATTGCAAATTTTTTGTTCTTACAAATATTGAAGAGGTTTTTGGGCAGTGTGAACAATTGTTTCCTTTCACAAGAAATAGTGTTTCCATTTCTTCATTGCATGAATAAGTGCATAATCATGTATGGTGTAATCTCTTATAGTTTTATAAATCACTTATGAATATAAATAGCTATAGGTATTCAGTTGCACCTATTTAAAATTTTAAATGGTTGTTATAAGTTATGAGAAGCAAGAAATAGAACATGCTTGGTACTACATTTAAGGATATCAAAAGCACTATATGTTGCTTATCCCATTAGGAACTCTTACCATTTGCTACAATGACATGCTTAGGTGTTGCTATATGGAGAAGGAAGGATAAATTTGAATATCTTCGTGTATTGGATTGCTCCAACAAGCTCCTTGTTTCTACTTCACCTTTTTGGTGTGGACCAATGAGTAATTGCCTTACTTTCATTGGATTGATTCTCAATTCTCCTCCAACAAAATGTCCCAACCATATAGTGATTGTTTTGCACATTTCTTTATATTAAACAAAAGATGGCTTTCCTTCAACACTCAAAAGACTAGCTTTAAATGTGTCAAATGTTCCTCCCAAGTGGCACTTAAAACCAATCTATCATCTAGATACACTATCACACAAATCCATGAGTGGCCACAATAGGTAATTCATCAATCTCATAAAAATAATTGGTGCATTACATAAACCAAAAGGAAGAAATAACAAGTCATAAACACCTCAATTTGTCTTGAATGTTGTCTTTTATGTATCCTCCTCCATATAATCTTCTTTTTAGTTGGATTTGATATCCAACTTTTTGAAATATGCATTTTGCAGCTAATCCAAGTAACAAATACCTAATTTTGACGGTGATATTATTTAAACTTCAATGGTCAATGCACATCCTCCAAGAGTCATCTTTCTTTTGTACCATGACTAAGACATCTACAAGATGAGTCCCTTGCTCTAGCAACTCTTGAAGTTACCTTTTAACCTTGTTACTCTCTAAAATGGATTGCTTGTACAAGCCACTATTGGATAGAGGATATTCGAATGAGCCAAATGAAACTCATGCTCTACCTACCTTTTTGGTGGCAAACCGCTACAAATTTAGAACATTTAATGGGAACATTTCTACAATTCATCCAAGTTTGTCAACCCTTTATTCACACAATCAATTTAAATAAATCTCAAGCCCATCCTCTTGCTTATCCTTGATGATAAGTAAACAAAATTTCTCATTTGCTTGGATGAACCTTTTGTCCTAGTTGGCACTTAGCATGGAAAATTTGGGCATGTTTAATGTGCTTTGTTATCTAGTTGATCCCTTCTTTGACCTACCTATATTTTTTTGTTACGCTAACAAAAATAGAACACCTAAGATACAAAGACTTCTAAACACAACATCAAATACATCAATTCAAATCACATACACCTCCATCTGTGATGAGCCCTGCTGGCTCCCAATCCAAACCCTTGTATTTTTGCTTATCTTTTTATGTTTTTTAGTTTTTTAGAGAAATTTCTAGAGAGAAGTAGAAGGGGTGATTTCACATAAATGCTCATAAAACTCATAACTGAGCTTAAATTTACCAAATGGAAGTGCAAAAGGTATTAAATAACTGAAACAAAGAGATTACAAATTTCAAACATACCCGAAATGCTCCAGATTATTTAATTAAGAAAATAGTCTAGTTTGCCAACCAAGAATGATGAAAACTGACAATTTCAAGCGTAGAATCCAACTGAATGCAATCTCCAGCCTAAAAACTGAAGCAAATGAAAGGTACAAGCTAGACACCAATGAAGGCGATGAGAAACCCTCAATAAAGAAGGCGTTTCTCCCAGAAAACTCCAAATGCCCTTTATCTAAGAGCCACGCCCTTCAAGAAGAAACCACGCCATCTGTAAGTAAAGAACGGCCATAACAGGAATGATCACCAGATGAAGATAGGCGCCTGTCTCACAAACCCTTCTGTATTTTTATTGAAGAACTCTACTAAATATGCACAGAAATCCCTGATTAAGCACTGTAGAAACTTTTGAATTGAAGCCCCTGTTGTTGCAATCATTCAACTGATCTTTCACAGTCTCACAATCACAGATCTGTGAAGAGTTTTCATTCTCAAGAGATAAGAAAACTCCTCAAACCCTTGTCTCAGAGAAGCAAGCAAAGCCAAAGCCAAGAGAAAATGTCAAATAGTCAATAATAGAGTTGTAATTTCCTTTGGCTGCCTTAGTTCAACAAAAAGGCACGCATCTCCAAAAAGTGACGCTAATTTCACTTTAAAATACATTTAAAATGTATTTTAAACATTTCAATAGTCGATGAATAAATAAATGGGCACCCCTTTTGATAAAGTGTTTTAATTTTCACTTAAATAAATTTAAGTGAACTCTTTATTATAAAGTCAAATCAACTTTATAATATTCCATTAAATAAAGTTAAAACACTTCAATTTCACGAGAATATTAATATCTCGCTCATAACCTATCATATTGACGTGCCGTCAGAAGCTGTCAATCACTAAACTGCCAAGGCCTGCTGTGAGCCAATCACTGAAGTCAAAGGATGAGAAACACAAAACCCATCAAATAATGCCATTGACCCTCTAACCCAACCCGTCAGCCTACGAGAGTTTGAGTAATAGGCTAACCACCATCAAACACAATCATGCCGAAAAAGGGGACATTATAGTCCACCCTCCCTGAAATTGCTTGTCCGCAAGCAATCTCAACAGCAAAGAATCAACCACTCCACCAAGATCCCAAGGATAGTGCCATAAAATGTCCCTATTGTCATCAACTGTCTCCTGTAACTCCCAAATCTGATCAGCTGGATCATCATGCTGTACCCTGTCAATCTCAACTCCATCTGTCACAGGAGAGAGGAACTCATAAGAAAGCAAGTCAAACTGTTGACAACTCCTGCTCCCTAAAACTGCACGAGATATGCTATCATCCAACATGTCTAACACGTGCATACCAGAATTGTGCATCTGAATCAGGTCATGTACATGATGACTGAAAGTGAAACTGTGTAGACTCCTGACCATGTACACACTGGGAATCTCCTCAACGAGCTCTATCTGAAATCCCGATGCACTGACAGAATCTCTGATACTATGATCAAAGCTCACCCCTAAATCAGGGTCAAGAGTAGAATCAGCATCCACCTCAAAGAGCGGATTATCACAAGAAGATGTAGCATCCGCCTCATAAAGAGGATTGTTTACAAACTGAGCCTCATAACTGTTCTGATCCCAATCAAACACCTTTGATCCCATGGAACTAAAAGCAAAATGATAATCCTCTTGAATCATCTCATGCTCCTCCTCTAGAATCTCCTATTCTATCTTCTCACTTTTTGCATTGACAAGAATGATAGATCGCATACTCCCATCCTTAAAATTAGCTTGCTGGTCCGTTAAATCAGCAATGTCATCACCCTCATAAAACCACTCCATTTGTTTATTTATACCCTTAGGCTTAAGAGGACAATTGTGGTTTTGGTCATAAGGAGCTTTGCAATAGAAACATAGCTTCCTCTTACGCAAATCATTTATTGTTTCTTGGTCCAATGGAGCTGCAAACTTCATTTTTTCATCAACATTCTCTGATTTCTTAGATTCTGATTTGCTATCACTATAGGATGAAGATGCTTCTGCATTTGAAGTGAACTTACCACATGAAGTTGTAAGTTCCATGCTACAAGCTTTTCTCATAGCTTCGTGCAAGGTAGGTGGATCGAATGCCTTGATCCAACCTTTCATTGGCTCATGGAGACCTTCTACAAATAGAATGACAAGTCTCCTCTCTGAGATTCCGATAACCATAACCAAGAGCTTTTGAAACTCACCAATATAAGACTCCAAACTACCCAACTGCTTCAGCTGAGCAAGGTCTCTGAAGTAACGTTCTGGATCACGCCTGTCAAACCTCTCAACCAATCTGTCAGTGAATTCCTAGTAAGAAGTGATCCTATCATGATGGAGTGTGACCATGCCATGGTACCACCAGTCATGTGCCACGCCATCTAGGTGAAGTGCTGCAAATCTTATGGCATCCTCTTCTGCCATTGGACGTAGTGTCAAAAAAGTGTCTAGTTTGCTCACCCAGGCTCGAGCTGTGACTTTACCACTGCCATCAAAATTAGTTAAAGTAAGTTTGTTGGTAGCCTACCTTAGATCATTATACCTGTTTTCAAGCCTCTTATTTGTCCAGTTCCTGCCATGCTCTCTTTTCTGGCTTAGAAATCTGTCGAAGTTAAGGTGATCCTTAACTCTTTGGGGGCAAAGCATCCCACTCATCATGCTATGTCATGATGTTATCTGCAAAATTCACATCACCTCTCTCAGCCACATTCTCCTCAACAGGATCATTTCTGATAAATGTTGGCCGAGTAGGCCTGTCATAGGTGCGTACTGGACTAACTATCCTCTGTCTATCTCCATGTACACTACCTTCCTGATCCATATCCCAATTCGGCCTTCTCTGAATGCTCAAATTCTGGACGTTGGTACTTAGCTGCTGGAGGATATTTGCCACCTATTCCTATCCTGCAACAAGGCCTCTCAGTACATCTCTCGCCTCCTTGTCCTCGTCATTAAGACAGTTCCTGTATGGTCCTTCCTCATCTTTGTTAGCCATGTTATCCAACTCTAAATCTTCGTCCTGTTCGTCAAATGGAAATGCCAGAAATGGTTCAAAGTACTTCTCCGATATCCAGGACCCCTGCGTGAGTAGTGCCTGTCAAATTTGTCCTGATATGACCGCATAGAAGCTGCTAACCCTCCAGGCTGGCAGGATCAAAGCTCTGATACCACTGTGATGAGCCCTGTTGGCTCCCAATCCAAACCCTTGTATTTTTGCTTATCTTTTTATGTTTTTTAGTTTTTTAGAGAAATTTCTAGAGAGAAGTAGAAGGGGTGATTTCACATAAATGCTCATAAAACTCAGAACTGAGCTTAAATTTACCAAATGGAAGTGCAGAAGGTATTAAATAATTGAAACAAAGAGATTACAAATTTCAGACATACCCGAAATGCTCCAGATTATTTAATTAAGAAAATAGTCTAGTTTGCCAACCAAGAATGATGAAAACAAACAATTTCAAGCGTAGAATCCAACTGAATGCAATCTCCAGCCTGAAAACTGAAGCAAATGAAAGGTACAAGCTAGACGCCAATGAAGGAGATGAGAAACCCTCAACAAAGAAGGCATTTCTCCTAGAAAACTCCAAATGCCCTTTATCTAAGAGCCACGCCCTTCAAGAAGAAACCACGCCATCTGTAAGGAAAGAACAGCCATAACATGAATGATCACCAGATGAAGATAGGCGCCTGTCTCACAAACCCTTCTGTATTTTTATTGAAGAACTCTACTGAATATGCATAGAAATCCCTGATTAAGCACTATAGAAACTTCTGAATTGAAGCCCCTGCTGTTGCAATCATTCAACTGATCTTTCACAGTCTCACAATCATAGATCTGTGAAGAGTTTTCATTCTCCAGAGATAAGCAAACTCCTGAAACCCTTGTCTCAGAGAAGCAAGCAAAGCCAAAGCCAAGAGAAAATGTCAAATAGTCAATAATAGAGTTGTAATTTCCTTTGGCTGCCTTATATGCACAAAAAGGCACGCATCTCCAAAAAGTGACGCCAATTTCACTTTAAAATACATTTTAAATGTATTTTAAACATTTCAATAGTTAATGAATAAATAAATAGGCGCCCCTTTTGATAAAGTGTTTTAATTTTCACTTAAATAAATTTAAGTGAATTCTTTATTATAAAGTCAAATCAACTTTATAATATTCCATTAAATAAAGTTAAAACACTTCAATTTCACGAGAATATTAATATCTCGCTCATAACCTGTCCTATTGACGTGCCGTCAGAAGCTATCAATCACTAAACTGCCAAGGCCTGCTATGAGCCAATCACTGAAGTCAAAGGATGAGAACAACAAATCCCATCAAATAATGCCATTGACCCTCTAACCCAACCTGTTAGGCTACGAGAGTCTTAGTAATAGGCTAACCACCATCAAACACGATCATGCCGAAAAAGGGGACATTACACCATCTCATCAACATAATCTGAATTAATGTAAACCTAATTCCACATTGTTTAGTTACTTTGATTTCTACCCCCTTCTTCACCCAACCCCACAATTATAGATGAGGATGATCAAAAGTTTCTAAACTAAGCCTCCCAACAAGTTCACCTAAAATCAAATTAGATTCTCAGTCAGTGTCAACAAGAGCATTTACGTTGGTCTTCTTGATTTGGATTTTGATTAAAAAAGCTTGCTCTAAATTGGAGCAGCGTTCTACCTCCACCTCTTTCCCTTCCATAAAATATGCAATGGATTTCTTGGTGTCCCTTGTGATGTGGTTCTTAGGATGCAATTTCCAATATTCTGTGTCAATATACCAATCTATAACACAATGACTACAATGGTTCACAATGGTTCTTTGCATGTTTACAAACATGTAAAGCTATTGCATTTTTCTCAACTTTCCACCTACTTTTTCTATGGGATTTGGATGGTTGATCTTTCTATGTAGTCAATTTGATGTTAATTTTATTTTGAGAAAATCTACCACCTTGCTTCTGCTCTTCATCAATGAAGTGTGCTTAAACACTTGCCTCACCAAGGTATTGTAACCTGGAAAGCATGACTAGTCTCATTATGTTTTGATGGATACCTCCAAAATATTTGGTCAAGATGTCTTTTTCATCCAAGTCTAGACTCATCCGCATATATGATCTTCGAAATTCTGAAGTATAATCCTGCAAACTTTGACTATCACCCTATCTTTTAATCAGTCTTAAACCCAGTTGAATAAAAATTGTTTTTCAACAATTCCTTGAAATCATCCAATGTTTCCAGCCATTGGCTGCTTCTTCTTCTTTTTAAAAAAGCCTACATAATTTTCCCACCAAACTAGAGAATGACACTACATTTTGATACTCACAATGAAATTGGTTGTACCTCACTAACTTCATGCACACTAAAATATACTCCCATTCACTTCAACCATTTCCTTACCTGCACTTCAAAATCATTTATGTCCACTTTTGTTTCAACTTTGAAAGAAGGATGTATATGTATTTTTATCTTAGCTTTGCTTGGGCTAATCCCCTTCATCCATAAATTCTTCCTTTCTTCTTCTTCTTCATAGCATTGCTCTCATTTTATTCCAGTTTTCTTGGCAAGAGCATGAACCTCCATATCCATGGATGCTCACTGCTTGATGATGAGTTCCAGGGTTGACTCCAAAATTGGCAGTCTCTCTCCAAGCCCTCATGTG